>PVKM010005319.1:17631-48398 GCA_004027735.1 Carollia perspicillata | reverse complement strand
GATAGCTTCATTTTCACAATAACAAAACATGGAAGCAACCCATTATTCACCAGTGGATGAAGGGACAAACAAAATGCAGTACACAATGAGGTCTGTCCTGAAAGCATCCAACCGTGCACTATGGAAAATAGACATTTGTTGAAGATGATACAAGAAACAAGAAACATCGCACATGACAATGACACCTCAGTCCCCTTCAAAGTAATCACCTTGGGACCTCACACAGTTCTCCCAATCACCATCAGCTGCCCCATTTTATTTTCCTGAACCTCACTGACAGTTTGAAATTTCTTCTCCTCCAAAGATGATTTTAGTTTTGGGAAAAGCCAGAAGCCTTTGTTGATTGAAGCCCATGCGTGTTGAATATTCTCAGGTGTTCTGCTTGCCTCAAGCCTCCCAGAACGTGAATCACTTTCAACAGATCCTCAACCATCTTTGAAATATTTGTGCCACCCTTTTACTCGCTCTGCACACTTTGCATTGTTTTGGAAAGCCTTCTGAATTATCTGAATAGTTTCCGTAGAGGAATGTCCAAGCTTAATGCAAAATTTGATGCAGATTCCTTGCTCTACTCACTCATTTTGAATGCCACAGCCACACAGTGCACATGCTCACTCAAGGCCATCGACCACTGCCACTGACTGAAACAGTGAGGTCGGCATTGTTCACGCATGCACATTTCCGTCCACTCTCCTTGACTGCCAGGTTTCATCAATACTGTGCAAACCATTCTTGTTAACAATAGCTGGACTTTTTCTAGACAGACCTTGGATATATACACTAGAGTATTAGTTAGCCTACAAAAAGAAGGAAATTCTAACACATTTTACAACACAGATGAACCTTGAGCACATGATGGTAAGTAAAAGAAGCTAGTCACAAATATTTTATGATTCTACTTATATGAGAAATGTAGGCCAGTCCAATCCAGAGAGACAGAAAGAATGAATGGTGGTTGCCCAGGGCTGGGAGGAGAGGGGAATAAGGAAATCAGTACAGAGTTTCAGTTTGAGAAGAGGTAAGAGTTCTAGAGAAGAATGTTGGTGATGTTTGCACAGCAATGTAAATATAGTTAAAATAGTAAAATATTTTATATATTATATATTTACAATTTTTAATTAAATATACACACACTCAATGTGCTCAGAATCTGATCCACCTAAATTATAACACAATTTTTAGGGACCAAGCCTAGGCAACTGTATTTTTAAATGAGTGCTTAGTATTCACAAGTTCAGGGGGTACTAAAAATCACTCCTTAAGCCAGTGGAGGATTCCTGCCAAAAATGCAACTTTCTATATGAATCTAGTGCCTTTTCAACCTTCCCAGTATTTATTACTCTGCTAGACTATCAAGGTTTGAAGGATAAGAATATTGTTTTTTTAAATATCTCAATACCTTGAGTATATATGGTTTACTTCCTTGCTGTATAAATTAGATTCGCAATTTAGTAACATACAAGATCATTAAAAAGAAATAGATACAATTTGCCTTCTTGCACACCTATGTAGGTTATTGTGATATAAACCAAATGAAGTATTATTTATCTCAATTTTATCATCTAAATTAGAAAGACAAACCTTTACACAATCTTTATTATCTAGGGAGAAAAAAGCAGTATCAGACACAGAACAGAATGATCATATTTTTGATTTCTATGTTTTATAAATTATGGTATAAAACAAATCAAATACTCTTTGTATAAATAAATCAGAATTAGATAAGATGAAATACATTTCCCACACAGAAGCCCTATGTAGTTCTTATGGACTAAATCTGACACAGAGTAAAGGAACAAGCACTTTTAGATTCTAAGTTGAATTCAGTGTCTTTGCAGGTTTTCCAGAGGGTTTCTACAAGCCAAGGCTCCTAAATAGATGATGTAAAAATAAAATGAATGATAGAAATTGACATGGCTGTCAGCTCTGAGTACCCTAACATGCAATTATTTCAAAACTGTACAAGAATCCTAAATCAATTCTTTTGAGTTGATCAAATAATAATTCAGATCAAATAATGGCTCAGAACTTTAATTTTTAGAAAATATTATAATCATATAGTCATCTCTGCATGTCATCACCACTGAATTTCAATTCTGGGAACACCAGTATTTCCACTAGAAAAATGCCAAAAGGCCCCAATATCTTCAACAAAGCAGCACTGTGGTACTACCATGCCTCTATTGTGAAGCCTGGATCAGACCTACCTATTGTTTCAGACTTCGCTCAAAAATACCATCTAAACACATGGAAAAAAAACTCCTCAAGTAAACAGCTGAAAATTAGAGGCATCAGAGAGAGAGGCAATATATACATTGTGAAATCCACTTATTTGGTGCCTTAAGAAGTATTGTAATGCATTTTTTAACAAGGAAAAGACAGCCTGGGGGTGCATTTTCTCAAATGCCAGTCTTTTTCAATTTCAGAAATAAGTGCAGGCATAATACAGGGGCATCCAACCCGAGGCCCACGGGATGCGGCCCAGGATGGTTATGGATGTGGCCCAACACAAAATTGTAAAGTTACTTAAAAACCCTTTTTTGTGTTTATCAGTTTTCATTAGTGTTTGTGTATTTAACGTGTGGCCCGAGACAACTCTTCTTCTTCCCGTGTGGCCCAGAGATGCCAAAAGTTTACACCCCTGGCAGCTCTGTTCATTGCATGAAAGATCCAGGAATCTCAACATCCCCTCCTTTGTAGCCAGAGACTGATTGTAAAGGTGCATGTCAAGATGTGACTGTGGGTATATGTGGCAAATTTTGCAAATGGATGTGAAAAATTAGGAAAATCAGATAAAGTTCGAAGAATTGATCCTGAAAATACAGAAACGACAGATACATATATGGCTGAGCATATGACTACCCTTTCAAAGAGCCGAGTCTTTTTTTCTCCGATTCTTGCAAGACTAACTCACCTAGATGTAAGGCTAGCCATTAATGTATCTATCTTTCCTGGCCTAATTTTGAGCACCTTGAATTAAGCAATGGTCCCCAACACACACCACTTCTTCAGGAACGTTTGTTAGATTAAATGCAACCGAATGAGCCAGTTGGAGTCAGACTGCCCTTCCCAGAGAGCTCCGGACCTAAGGAAGTGAGCACACGGAGAAACAGCTGTGAAACAACAGAAGGGTGCTGACCTTGGTCACCGCTGTACTTCTTGCCCCAGAAATCTGCACAGGCAGGTGAAACACATCAATAACATGAAACTGGTTTGTCCTGAAATCTCTGGATCTATTTCAATTTCACCTCCTATTATTAGTCCATTGATTATAGTTCACTGTCAATGGAAATGAGTGGAGAAACTCCAAGCTGGTTAAAGAGCAAAGTTAGGGAAATATAGAAAACATGTTTTGCTTCCAACTCTTTCACTTCAGGGCACCTAGATACCGAATTCTGCAGAAAAAAACCACACACACACCCGCAGGGAAAAAAAAAAAAACCTTTTGAATAAAAGGTCATCCTTGTAGACAAAGCACTTCAACTTAAGTAGAGTCTCTAAACAACCCTCAGGAATTACTGCTAAAAATTTCAGTGACTTATCACTTACACACCCAAACTGACATGTCATCCAAAAACAAGGTAGGGTTAAGGCAGTGAAATGAAAGGAAGTAAATCTTTTTAAAGCTACGGCATATCTATCCAAAGCATTTATTAAAATATTTATCGGGCTACCACTCGGCTTCATCCATGCGTCTCTTCTTTCCTTTGTTATCGTAAGCAAAGAATTTTTATGCTGTATTCAAGAAGATGCATGTCCTCATTAAAACTATTCTTCAGTCGATTTCTATTGTGTCAACTCGTGATTAGCCACGCTAATGAAGAGAAGTAACGATGCAGGCATTTCCAGTGGAGATAGCCAAAGCAATTTATTTGCGGCATCAATGTACTTTCTTTTATATTACAATAGATTTACCATTACCAAAATAATTTTACTTAAATTCATTTGAAAGCATTATATTTTACCAAAAGTCTTAGCTTTTTTGGTAAACAGAATGGAAATGTCTGATTAGTGAAAAGAAATTTACATAAGATGGAAAGTGCATTACAGTTGAACCAAAAGTTAGATAAGCTATGTATGAACAATCATACCTAGAAGCTATTTTACAGGTGCAAATGTGTGTGTGTTTGTGTGTGAAAATGTATGTTTCTTTGTATATGTAGGTGTGTCCATATTTAAGCATACATGTACAGTGGAATTTGGGGCTGAGAAATGATGCCATGTAATTATGAAATATTAATTAACATTATCATTAGTGCTACTTTGAATTCTGCATATTTTGAGAAGTAATCTATAGAAATGGAAGTAAATGTGATAATGAATATGGTTTAAAATGGCCTAAGTAGAAGTATAAAAAATGTAATGCTAGGGCAATTTTTTGTCACTCCTTTCATGAAATATTCAAACTCCCCAAAAAGAAAGTGTGAAAAATAAACTTATATTGACATGCTATGTCAGTTCATAAACCAATAAAAAGTTAATATATTAAAAACTATAAACATTCATTAAAAAGTTTTCTAAATTATTTTATATGGAACAGCTCAATCAGATTTTGAAAATAATACTTGACAGAAGATTCTATTATCAGGAAGAACAGCAAACATATTACAAGTTAACTTATGTCAGGTCTATTCTATCCATATGAAGCACTCTATCCTATTCAGAACTAGGTGGGAAAACAATAATTTTCCTTACTCTGGGTATGATCCACCAAAGGGTTGGTTTATTTAACTCAAAGCAAAAAACAAACAAAATAAAATACAGGTAACTCAAGCTAAATTTTTTTTTACTATGTAATACTATCCTATATATCTTTACCAACCACACATGTTCCCTCAGTCAAAACTCAGGGTCTGATAGCCTACAAAATATTCTCTAAAACATAGAAACGAAGCTTCAAGCTCTATTTCTAATGTCCATTCAAGTAAGTAGTTATTTTTAAAGCATACACTTAAACATTCTGTTAGCATGCCATTATTTTATTATATATAGAGCTATCAGGTGAGGAACAGCACCACATACTAGCAAGGCAATGGGGTTCTGGGATCAGACTGCCTGGATCCAAATCCGGACAGTCATGTCGGAGGATTGTGACCTCGGGCAGGAGCTTTACCTCCTTCAGTGCCTCACCTTCCACATTAGCCTGGCGGGGTTCTTTTCAAGATTAAATGAATATGTTCAGGCCCTGGCTGGTGTAGCTCAGTGGATTGAGCGCAGGCCTGAGAACCAAACAACCACAGTTCGATTCCCAGTCAGGGCACATGCCTGGGTTGCAGGCCAGTTCCCAGCAGGGGACGCACAAGAGGCAAACATACATTGATAATTTCTCTCCTTCTCTCCTTCCTTTCTTCTCTAAAGATAAATAAATAAAATTAAAAATAATAATTATTATAAAAAATAAATTAATATGTTCAATACTTAGAATACTGACTCAACTTTGTACACGCTTTATAAATTCCAGCTATCGTCATCTAATGAGCTTTCTCTTTGCCTCATGAAGATGATGATTTTTGACAAGTTTCTAGGTTGAGAGTCTCTTTGAAATTAAAGTACATCAGTTTTAACGTATATTAAGGTTTAAAAGCATCCCTATAGCCATCTTTCTTATTTTTATTTTTTAGTGAGAGATAAATCACAATTCAGTACATTGTCACACACAGAGAAATAAAGAAACAAAGCATCTTTATTGTAACTGGATGCACTAAGTATGTCAAATTTAAGTGTTAACATCCATTTCATACATAACTCTAATTTTTCAAGGTTTATGATTCCATTATAAAATTCATTTCCCAAGGAAGCTTGCAAATATATCTCAGTACATGTCATTTTTTCATTGTATGTCTTTGAGTGCCTTTCACTTGACTTATTAGCAACCAATCAAAATTATTTCTTTTTAATAATTTTATTTATTTCTTTTTAGAATTTTAAAATGCAGACACCACAAGCACACTGAAAAGTAAGAGTGAAATCACATGAAGTACAGGAGAAATAAACTAATGTTAAAGAGGGGACTGGATCTGAAGGACAGTTTCAGACTGCAGGTTAAGGTCAATGTTGACAACATTCCCTGTCCAGGTGCACCTGGGGTCATTCCCTCTCAGAGAGGTTGGCCATTGTAGCATTCATTCAAATATTAAATCTAAAGTTTGGAAACATATCAAAATACCCTAAGCTTCCTTTAATAACATATTATAGCTGCTTCTTTAATATGATTACTACTTTTTAAAGATTTTATTTATTTATTTATGTTTAGACAGCGGGTAAGGGTAGGAGAAAAAGAGGGAGAGAAACATCAATGTGTAGTTGCCTCTTAAACCCCCCTGACTGGGGGCCTGCCCACAACCCAGGCATAGGCCCTGACTGGAAATTGAACTGGAGACCCTTTGATTCACAGGCTGGTGCTCAATCTACTGAGCCACACCAGCCAGAGCAATGATTACTATTTTTAAGTGATGCTACTTCATGAAGAAAATTTTTGTAAGGTTACTATAGCCTATGGAAAGAAGAACTTTCTTTTGTTTCAAACTTTGAAGAGTTTCTGGTTCTATTATTTTCTTAAGTGTTGTTTTTTATTACTGTTTATTTCCCTATACTTTCTTGCATCTCCACCCACCCTCCCCCCGCCACCAATTACCACACTGTTGCAATTCAGTAAATAAATCTGTTTAATTATTTATATAATTACCTTTGCATTGAGTTTGATGTTTTCATTCTCACTGTGCAAATGAAGTACTTCTTTTCTCATGCATATTTCCTGCTTTTACTTCTCAAGTAAGGAAACCAGAATACAAACTGTATACACAGGTTGTTTTGGGGAGCAGGACCCTAATTATTTGCAAGACTTTTCATTTTGACCTTATTATGACCCCAGCTGAGTCTAATCACCAGTCAAATCTATTTTAAATACAAGTTTTTATTAACTGAAAAAGAGACACCAAAGCCATATGTTTTGAAATTTTACACAAATTATTTCCAAGTGAATGCACTTGAATATATTCAAAAACTGGACATAGTGACTTGTTTCAACTAAGAAAACAGGAATGGCATCACTCAGAAACCTAAATCAGTAACCTAAGTTATATCTCTAATGAGACATCTTGACATAATCATGTTACCTAATTAACTGTATTTCTAACTACATTATTCTGTAATGAAAGCAATCATTGCATAAAATTTTTCCATTCATCTAAACTGTCCTATTCAGTATTTTAAATAACAAGACAATCAATATCATGTCCAAAACAATGATTATAAACATGTAAAAATTTTTATTTTAAAATAATGAGATCCTTACCCTGATCGAAGGCCTTTCCTGGACTCCAAGTGCGGAAATAATCATCCTAAGGGAGAAAATAATGTGGATTGAGTGCACGTGAGAAATTAAAATGTAAAGATTCATATAAAATCTAAAATATGATGAAATACAGAAGCTGAATACAAACCTCTACTTCCTGCAATGGCAAGCAGCAAATTATAAAAAAATAAATAAAAAATAAAAAAAGGAACAAGAGAAAAACAACAGTTATCAAAAGAGAACACATTGTTTGCATGTTATAGAAATGTCTTTTTCAATAAATGTGTTCATTTTCAGCACGAATCAATGTTACTCTAACAATTTAACTATTTTACATTGCCACTTTACCTAAATATTATAATGCAATACTTTAAACTGCAATTCAATGTGCAATATAACATGCAGATAATTACCCTGAGCTAATAAGCTATAAAAGTGTCTTGCCAATTTCCAATTATACAACTTCATTTTCCACTAGTATAATAGTAGAGAACCATTAACATAGTAGGGAAAACACCAAGTGATTTTCAACTAGCCCATACAGTATAAATATACTTTATGCATAATCAATCAACTTATTAATTGATTATCTAAGGAGTTCATCAAAATGCAATTTGAAGCTTAAAGAAATGCAACCTAATTCAATCTTGCCTAAAGTTTAAATCGTTGATATGGAAAAGAAACATTACTATGGATTTAGTACGAAGTTTGTAAATATGACTGACCATACAACATAAAAGTGGGGCAAAATATACTGAAAAAATTTTAAAAAGAATAAAGTCAAGTGGAGTATTTTACTGACTGTTTTTATACCCTAAAATTCTTGTACAAGTACCTCATACATATTACCTTTTACACAAAATAGAACAGGTCTCACTGTTTAAATTAATAAGCTATTTTCACTATAGTAAGTAAAAGCAGCATATCGTAAAGCTCGTTGATGAAAGATGTCCTAGCTCCATACTCTCGGACCCACGAAGTCAATTCCCTGGAAAGCTGCAGAACACAGGAAATGCAGAAAGGCCAAGGAGAGATTGCTTTCATCTCCTTCCTAAATTTTGTAACACCTTTTAGTGTACAGAGAGGAAAATGTGGAACATATTTTAATTACAGACATAAGTATATTTCTCTAATGCATTTATTCAAAAATTTTCAACTACTACAAAAATTGGTCCTTATTGTGATTAATCAATCATTCAGCACCATCTTCTGCAATCCCACCTCACTGACTTCAAATGAAAGAGAGGGGGGAAAAAAGAAAACAAAAGCCACAGAGGACACTTGTCTGTCTTATTATATATGTTGCCACAGGGCATGTTATGGCAGACCACTTTGATAGGTTCTATTCTGCAAAATTATCTGGGATTAAATTAAGGAAGAATAGCACCATTGGCTAATTAAATATTGGTTTTGTCTTTTTTTTAAATCTCTTTTTAAAATAATTTTAACATAATAGAATTCTTAGAGAACTAAGCTTTCATATTAAATTACTCCACTCAAACTTTCTAAACTTATAGCTGAGGATCACGCCACACTCATTTCCTATCTTTCCTTTTTTCTGATTACAGTGTACTTCACTGTTTGGAGATTATTCCATGCAGGAACGAGGACTGGAGCTTCCCCTGAAGCACAACTAAAAGTTGGACAATGAGCACATGAGTGATAGATTTGGAAACAGGAAAACTTACATTTTAAGGCTGGCTTTACCACTTATTAGCTGTGTGACTTTAGAAAAGGGGATGATCCAAATCTCAGAACCATGTGAATAAAGTTGGAAAATAGTACCTACCTGGTAAAGTTGCTACAGGGGTTAGTTATAAAAAATATATAAAATGCCAGCACAACATCTGGCATAAAGGGACGCTAACGCATACCAGCTACTCACAAGGGCCAGGCTCATCTGTCAATATCCTTTGTGTCTCATCACCATGGGGCAAGTTCTCATCACTGCTGATAAGGTGCTTTCGTTTTTTAGAAGAAGCCATAGAGTCTTCTACATAACATTTGTGAAAGTGATGCCCAAATGTTGGATGCAGGCAGTATTTTTAAAGCCTACATAGAGCCTGTCCTGTTTGTTGCAGACTGTAGCAGCTGATGCAACAAGCCAAGTGTTTCTGCTGTCACCTAAGACTATTCTGCAGCGGTACAGCTGCCAGTGGCATCCTCTAAGAAGATGTGGGCACGTTTTTATTGCAATAGTGACACCATCTGTGTCAATAAAGCAGGGATCTAGAAGGGGGAATAGGTGTGAAACTGACATCAACAACACTGATAACATGAAAACAACATGTTTGACACAATGCATAATGTTTGAAACATGAACATCTTTGCAGATTAGAAGAAATTGAGTGTGTATGTGTGTGTGTAATGTTATGGCAAAACTTAACCTCAACCACATATAACTTCCCTCAGAATAACATGATCCTAGTGGGTTTTGGGGGGACCGTAGTCATAAGATCTATAATCATAATATAAAACATGAGTCAGGGTCTTTTGGTTATGTCCAGGGCAATTTCAAAGTTTGGCCAATATGAGGATCTGATAAAAAAAAAAAGCAAAATACTGGTAGTTAGCCTATCAGCTATTTTTAGATTATTGTCTTTGTGTTTTTATGTCACTGGACTTTTTTTTCCCTGAAAATGGTTTCCCCTCATTAAATTTTAGGAGTTTTGCCAGGATGTGAAATAAAAGTATTTCATGTAAGTGTTCATTCAGGCGCAGTTTTGTTTTGTTTTGTTTTTTTGGTCTCAAAAGCTTTGTGTGAATATTGGTTTTTCTCAGGCTATAATTTAGATCCAAAATAAGCTAACTAGGGATTTAAGAAACAACTGCAAACAATGCCCTCAATTGGAGAAATGCAGGTTCCGATGATTGAAACTAAGTCTGAGTGTCCCAACAGGCAAAGTTGAATTGTTGTCGCTCTTGTTCCAAATCTCACATCAGTGAATTCCAGAAGAAACAAGAATTTAACATTATGCTTTCACCAATTTCTAATATTTAACACACTACATTTTTTTTAAAGGTTATCTATGTAACAAAATTTGGTATCCTATTACTTTCACATTTTCCTTATGGTTTTACTGCTCTTTTTTCCCTAATCTTAAACAAAATGCATATATAATGCAGATCATGGCTTTTCAACCTTGGCATTATTAATATTTAGGCCAAATAATTCTTTGTCGTGTTGGGAGAGTGTGGCTGTCCTGTCCCTGCAGCTGTTTAGCAGTTTCCCTGCCCTCTAGCAATGAGAGACCAGGAGGGACTTCCTTCAGAGTGTGACAAGTAGAAATGTCACCAAATATTGCCAAATGTCTTCTGAGGGGGGGAAACCACCTTTCTGAGTACTACTGATCAGAGTTACTAGGAAATACAAAAAGACAAATGAATCAAAATATCGTACAATAATGAGTTGCTAACAATACCAGATTTTTTTCACAGATGGTTTATTATAGTGAGATAACATCGTACATTTCATTTTATTCCTAACATTTTTGTGAAACATTTTATCAAGAGCAATTTACAACTGTATTAATGTTTTGTCAAACTATTTAATGACGAATATCTTTGTGTAGATGTATCATCATGCAGTTAGCTCTCCATGTGCCTGTGCTTCTGTAGTGTTTATAATATTTTGCTACAACAAATAACTCATACAAAAATGGCTAAGTATCTATTTTCTTATAAATACAGAACATAAGCTTAGGAAGGTGATCACTGGGGAAAAAAGCCATGCCCAGGATAGAGAAATGAATTTTTCTTGTGAGAAAAATTGGTACAACCAGGCCTTGGCCAGATGAAATAGATCTGAGGACAAGTTTATATCCAAAGATCAACTGCTGAATTACTTTATCGCTGCTACATCTGTACTTGCTTGAAGGAATAATATGGGTTAGAAAACTAGGTCAGGGATTACTTAAGCATCTTCATAGATTTTGATATATAATCAATTGGGAAAGGATCTTATGCCCAACCACTCCACAACGCCTACAGATGAACATAAAAAGGGTAATGCTCAGGCATTATGTTAGCCATCATTAAGCCACTGAAACTGTTCAAGTGGCTATAAAGAACTGTATAGGCAATAAAACTTTACTAAAATATATATTTGAAAAGATGTTGCTAGCTAAGCATGACACTTCAAAATAATAATCAATAGAGGTACTATTGATGTCTACTGGACACCATTTTGTCCAACATGAGGGAGCCAAAAAACCCCAGGAGTTTATTTATTAAAAACTGTTGATTTATTCTTACATGTTTAAATGTCAGTCACCTTTAAATTACTCTCTATTTGATGCAATACACCTATCAAGACTTTTTTCTGCTGCTCAAAACAGTTTTTGAACTTGTCAATTTTGATGACTTTTAGTGCTTCTGCGGATTTTCTTTCACTCTTCCACACCAGCAACATGTTTTCCTGTGAAGACTTTTTTCATTAGGGAAACAAAGAAACAAAAATGTCCCTCAGTGCGAGATTAGGTGAATAGGGAAAGTGAAGCTCTAGGGGTCATGCTGTTTATTTGGTCAAAAACTGCTGAACACTCACCTCCCATGTGGGCACCTCCCTGAGGTGTGCTCATAAATCACCCATCATGAAATGGGCAAAAGTGTTCAAAGAATCTTCAAAAGAAATTCACTGAAGCAGAACGCAGCCTCTCACAACAACATCAGCTGGTATACTGGTAGAGATGGGTTCCTAGAACACTCAAGTAGCAGGGGAAGCCTGGACTACAAGGTGCCTGCCCTCAAAAAGTTAATTCTGTTTTTTTCGGGGCGAGTCTCCCCTCACATTCCATAAGCATTGTATAATTTATATTATGCAACTACTGTGAAGTATTTTTAAGCAAAGGAAAAGTATTCCACAAGTATAAAATTAGACACAGACGATTATACCCTTGGAAGTACATGACAAGAATACAGTAAGTGTTGCAGCAATGCTTATCAATGGCGGGTATTCCTGATATAGCATACTGATATCCTAAAAATATGACAGTCCATTTCTAGGTGTGGTAGAAAATTTTATGAGCAATCTATACCAAAATAGTTTAGGTGGTAATATTTCCATAGTACTTCTCTCCCTATCTGAAGTCAGATAGCAGAAAATCTTGGATTTTAGCTCTGGCTGGTGTGTCTCAGTGGATTAAGTGCCGGCCTGAGAACCAAAGGGTTGCCAGTTTGGTTCCCAGTCATGGTACATGCCTGGGTTGCAGGCCAGGTTCCCAGTTGCGAGTGTGTGAGAGGTGATTGCTAGAAGTTTCTCTCCCTTTCTTCCTCCCTTCTCTCTGAAAATAAAATAAAATTTAAGGAAAAATAAAAGAAAATCTGGGATTTTATACAGGACCTTTGTATGTAGTTGACCATTTGGAATACACACACTCAAAATATATATTCATTCACATATGCTGAAATGTATATCTAAATGTGTATATTACACTTATATAGTTAATTAATGGCTGTCTATAACATGCAAATGACATTAAAATAATAATAATTTAGTCACATGAGCCATCTTGCACATGAGATACACTTTAACCAATTATAGCTTTGCAAAAAATCCATGTGGTATAAGATTCCTAAGACTTCTTTACAAATTTATGGAACTCCCTTGCATATGACTTTGGAAACCTAGAAACCTTAGTCCCAGAGACAAGGTGAATAAATAAATAAATTCAGCTATGATATTACCCTGTATCATTACTATGTCTTCACAATGAAGTCTCCTACGAAGTTACGACACTGGCCTCATGCTACGCTGAAGAAGAAAGCCCCTTACCACGATTCTCTCTGTCTTTTTTTTGCCAGCTGGCAGAGTCCCACTTGATAATACTTGTTTAACTCTATGGTATCTATAACCATATTTTATGATATTAAGAACTTAAGACTTTTATTTCATGAATGATACACTAGTTAAAATGTCATTTTTAACAATTTACCAAAAGTGGATTCCTCCAAAGCCAACAGTGTTTTATCAGTGATGTCATTCATATAATGTTTTTCAAATTTTGAATAAATTTTTATGAAAATTCCAGAAATAATAATTGTGAAGATTTAAGAACAAACTTATCTTGGTATAAATTTTCAAATCCTAGCTTAACTATTTCAATCAGTGCGTTACAAATTTTGAAGATGAAGAAAACACGAAGAAAGATATAATAGGACATCAAGAATAAGGTTTCTGTTAAGAACAGAATCCTCTATCTTTCACTTACTCTGACATTTCAGTTGCACTTAAGTTTTCTTTTATAGAAACTGAGATTAATAATAATGTCCTCAAGCTGTGTAAAGATTAAATTAGTAAAGTATTACATGTAAAGCATTAGTCTAGTTTCTAGTTCACAATAAGCACTTAAAACCAGTACCTGTTATTATAACTAGGAAAACATTCTAGTGATGTCATAATATCTTTGACTAAACTGACATAACATGAAATGGGAGATGAAGAATTGGAAGTTCCTGTACTGCAGGAGTGGATCATCCCGAAGATGGCCTCCATCAACTGCTTCCCTCACTCTGCATTCATCCTGCTACTCACAACAGACGAAGCCTCATCCCCCTCCCTTTGGAAACAGTGGGGCTTTCATGACTTGGTTGGCCAACAGAACATGGCAGAGTGGATTTCAAGAACTCGTGGATCTAGTTTACAAAGAGCCTTTCATTCAGCCACTATGAAAGAAGCTCATGCCACACAGCAACCAGAATCATTGCCTACATGTGAGAGAGCCATTCTGAACTTTCAAATGACTCAAAACCTATCACCTGTTCACTGAAATAACTTTTGAGATTCAAAGTAGTGCACATAGATATGAGCATAGTCACAGCACAGATCCATGAGAGATAATAACGCATTGGTTTTAAGCCCCTAAGTGTTAAGATGGTTTGTTACACAGCAAGGAATAACTAGAAAGCCCCCCGAGTCATGCAGTCCATTGCAAGATCTCCAAATATTACCTAGCCGTCTTTCATAATAGCATGTCTTTGTATGCACAAATACAGAACCTCCGAACTGCCCTTTGTTTGCAGGATTCAAACTGCAATCTATTAGGGAAATCCTCACAACACCAGTCCTCCTGGGTGGATGCTGAATGATGGCTTTTGCCTTAGTACATGGCTAGTTGACCTTGCAGAGAATCCTCAGCACAAATCCTGAGGAGTGATCAGTATCTTGGCTCGGTATATAAATGTTAATCTGTGCTCTACTCATTCTTCTCTGGGATTCTTCTCCTTATTCATTGAATCGGTGCCTCTTCCTAGACTTTCATTCAACCCCTAATCCCTACCAATTACCCTGTCTCTAAACCTTCTTACCCAGCTTCGCAACCTTGACCCACTGGCCTCTATTCGGATAAATCCTGATGCCAAAAAACCCACCCCTACCACCAAAACCTTTTTTCCACAGGCTAGTAAAAGACAAAAGGGTGCCTACTTGGTCTCAGATTTCACCCTAATAGGACATAGTCACAAATGCATTCAGAAGTAGAGTGTTTGGGCCCCTATTTTCTTCACAGAAGGAGAGATTGGGCTCAAAGTCCCCAAAATGAAAAAGCCTATTTATTTTCAAAGAATAAAACAATCAGCAAAATATGTATATTCAGGTGAAATATCAAAGGGAAAAAAACCCTGATTTTTAACCTTTCTAAAACAATTGCATTTTTTCATTCAAACCTCCAGAATAACTTGTTGCTCTACTCATTTTGAATCTTTTTATAAGTACACAAGAATAAATTTCATAGAATTTCTGTTTTTTGTAATTCTGTATCCTCTAAACCCTCTCATACAAAACCTTAGAATTTCCCTAAATGTAACTGTTATTGCTTGCTATGTTTCAATGGCTGAGGTTCTGCTAATTCTATGAGCAAAAAATAGCAACGGAAATCCATTTTTAATGTGTTAAATGTTATGACAGCCTCATTTACACATCTTTCCCTATTATGGGAAGAACTACTAGTATAATTGTTAAGCCAGCGAGTTTCACAAAGAGGAAGCTCCCCTGTGTAGAAATATTTAATGTGTGATTTGATCACGAGACAGAGTGAGTAGGCACTGTCTGAGTGCAAAGGAACTATCTGTGTGAGACACACTATCTGTTTCAGACCCCACTGTCACATTTATTACCGAGTACTGCTCATTTTTCCATGTGACGACGTCCTAGGACCCTGAAAGAATACATTTATAACACTTTGGTTGAGCCTTTTATTTTTCAGAGAACATTTTATGCTCCCTGATGCACAACAGATTAAACACATAAATAAAATAGATCGTGCGAAAAGGACAGTGCCATTGAGATATTCCTTAATTGTCTCTGAAAAACTTGGCAAATTGAGGTAAAACTCCTTCGGAATATATGGAATGTGTCCTGGTTACTTTTACATTCATATATTAAACTTAAAATTCATTCATATGAGAGAAAGACATGAAAATACTTTGCTTAATAAATAAAATAAGGACTTTTAAATATCAGGAATCTTCAATGTAACTACGAGAACACTTAATAGACTTAAAGAAATTAAGAAAATAATGGCTTGAAGTCAGTCACTGCTCACTTGCCTTGTGCCAGGAAATATGCTAAACACTTCCCATATCTCTAAGAGGTAAGAGCTTTTAATATCAATCCTATTTTACAAATGAGAAAAGTAAAGCAGAGACAGATTAAGTAACCTGTTAAAGAGTGTACAGCTACTTAGAAGTGGAGATGGGATTGGAACCCCAGAAATGTGGCTCAGAGACCACAGGCTTAAATATTAAGTTATACCACCAGTCTGCATCTATGACCCATGGTCCAGGTCCACCACCTGTTTCCATAAATAAAGTCTTATGAGAACATCCATCCTTTTCCATATTGTCTGTCATTTTGGCACTCATCACAGCAGAGTAGAGTAGTTATGACTGAAAACATATGACCTACAAAGCATAAAGGCCTGCAAAACTGGTCTTAAACAGGAAAAAAAAAAACAAAACAAACAAACAAAAAACCCTATACTATTATCCTATACCCATAAAAGAATGCTTATATAAAATAAGAAAACAACATTTAATGGAAAACTTCTCTGTTTCTACACAGGAAACCAAGTCTTTTTAGATGGGGGCGAATGTTTTAGATGTTCAATGTTCTGAATCTGTGTGATTTGTTCCAATAATCTTAAGGCTTCTAAATTTCCCAAATATTTCATTTCCCCTTTCTGACTATAAATATATCTTTTAGCTTGGAGTTAAACCTATAAATGAGACCATTACATTTTCAGCACAGGAAATCAAGTTGAATAATCTGGAACCAAGGAAAAATATATTCTAAAAATCTTTATAATATATCATAGCAAAATAAAGTATATTAGGCCCAGGTTGCAGATGTGTATTCATTATGACATCATGGTCCTCAATTTAAAATGAAAACCGAAGAACAAATTAAAATAAAGTACCTCTAGATACTATAAGAATGCTTATAATCCAGAACACTTCTCAAATTAATTAATGAAAAATTTTATTTATGGTTTAATTTTGGAGCAAAAAAAAACCATGAGTAGTCCCATATTTATTTCACACTATTTTGGTATTTATAACAGCATTTTCTTAGTGTTCATAATTGATAACTTTAAAAATTCTATGAAACTAGATATTGAATAGTTTAAATGTGAGAATGTTTATCCTATAAAATGTAAATTTTAGAAACATTTATATATTTTATAAATGTTAAGCACTTATCATCATTGTGATATAAATATTAGCATGTAGTCAATGAAAATATAATACTATTCAAAATATAAACTAAATGCTGTGTAAAAACAGAGGAAATTTAATTATCATAAATGACAGCAAATTAAGAGAGGAAGGTAGGGAGGAAGGTGGGAGGTTGTTAACAACTGTTCATTTAATACCTTTTATGTCCCTGCTCATTTAATGCCTTTTGGACACCCTGGTAGGTTCTGGTCACTAGGACACAAAAATACATCAACAGTTTCCATTCTCGTGTGCTCTACAGTCTACAAAGAGATAATCATGATGGCAAGAAAATGTAGCTATATACAAAGTATAAAATCTGTCTCAGTCTGATATGATCAAGGGCAAAGCGCATAGCCTAAGAGCTGTAGCTTGAAAATCGGTAAGCACTGATGTTTTATGCACAAACGATCAAATCATAAGGCATGTAAACACAAGAAAGCACAGAAGTCTGATAACTACAAGTGGTTCAGTATATGTGAGGTCATAACGTGTCTATCTCTGTGTGTCAGAATCACCCGATCCTAACTCTGTGTGTGTGTGCACCAGGTATATTGGGAAGGTATATTGAAAGTGGGTGGGATAGTGGCAGGCCAGGTGGCTAGGCAAAGACAAATGGGCAAGTTTATCATAACCAGACCTCCTGCTGCAAGATATATTTTTTCCTTTACTTCCAGAATCACAGCTAAATATTTTGACATTGCCATATGGCTTCTAGGAAAATCAAGATGTTGGTATATTTTCATGATTCCTTAATACTTACACGGAGTCCAGAATCATGGAATAACAATAATAATAACCACAACGTCTAATAGGGGACTTACCCTCTACCAGTCACTTGTCAAGCATCATAATGACCCTGTGATACAGGTATCATTCTTTACCTCGGTTTATAGATAAGGAAAGGCTAATTGACAAGGTCCCATAGCCAGGGACTATCAGACAGAAAACTCAAACCCCAACACCTGCTTCTCTTAGTCATTTTTATTATGCTTCAATTTCTAATTTTTAATTTTATTAGTTTATTTCCAATTGCAAGCAGCACTTTTGCTATGCAAATGATTTAGGAATTCTAGCCTAAATAACTTTTGCTCATTGATTTACTTAGCAGATGTTTATTTTCTATCATGTTCCAGCTCTAAGCAAGAATGCAAAATCAGTGAATAAGGTAAGTGCCTCTGTCTCACTGGACCACAGAGTCTGACTCTGGGCTATGTCACAAAACAATTCTATATAATTCAAGTGTTTATGGATAACAGAAAGGTTCTACCATCATTGGGAAGATTCCCATTGTTTTTCTAAATGCATTGTATTTTGATGTTTACATTTTATTCTTTGCTTCTCCAAATGGCATTTTGGTACACACACAAAAAAAATCTACCATAGTATTCATAAGAGTATATATGCAGAAATTTTAGATACAAACCCAAGAATATTATCAAATATAAGGATGAGACATCTATGACTGTCTGAAGTACATTTTAAAACATAGAACTATGTACATTGTTGCTTTCTGCTATAAAACATGCCAGTTTTCAAAAGTTTTAAAACTATTAATAACTTTTCAAAACTTCCCACAAAATTGTTTTGTCAGAATCCATTCATGGGGAACGACCTATATCCCTTGGTAGAATTTAATTTATGCTCCTTGCTGTGTTTTCTTTGAACATTCCTGGATTTAATTATCTGGAATAAACTGTTCTTCTTGATGAGAAATACTGTTTTTGGTTTTGTTCCATGTCTATAGAAATTTAGAAGCAAGAGCCACAGAAAGGAGCAGGGGAATCTTTACAAACTAAACATACAAAGAAAATAAATGCCCATGGAACACGGTAAAAAGAGTCATTTCCTTACTTTTAATCAGTGATTAGATGCCAAGAATGCATAAGAAAGAAAATCAAATGCACTAGCCAATTTCTGTGTGAATGTGTGATTAATACTGCCAGTCAGCTGAATCTTGTAAGCAGTTCAGAATGTTGTTAATTACAATCCAGGGGAAAGCAAATTCAATATCAAACACTTTTAGGCAAAAGAAAATGGGATTTTGTGGTGTTGGCAACTGTAATGTGTTTGGACACTGCTGAGCTACTTCAGACATTAGCATAGGTGTACATGGACGTAGTGATACAATATTTAAAACTCTAGTGTAGGTATTAACTTAGATCAGAGTGGTGTTTACCACTTTCAGGGTGGGAGGCCATATGTGCTATAGAGATAAAAGGATTTAGACAGTTGAAAAAGCAGCACAGAGAGCTAAAGTTCCTGTAATGAAGAACGAGAGAGAATCTGTTATCTGGGGGGAACAGGTAATCCCTCACAAGGGAAGTTCTTACAAAGTGCACCAATGGCAAATTTCACAAATGTCCTCTACTCCATTTTCCAAACCTGGCTATTATTCGTGGCTTTCAATCTTAAATATAACTATATTTATTCCTAATATTCCACTTCCTACTCTTTATGATATTTCACATTCTAAAACAGAGGAATGGTCAACTTCCCACAAAGTATAGTTGCAATCTAGTGACCTGGCACAGCAGGGAGGTCAGGTGACACAAGGCACGCCCCCTGCAAAAAAGTCTCCAATGTTCCCAGTGGTTCATTATTTCGATTGACCAAATCTTGTTTTATATGGAAATGTCCCCTGAGAGCATGCAATCAATCACTCCTTAGAAGCAATTACAGTAGTGTTGAGTAGTACTAGATTCTTAGAAATGGGAAATAAGCCTTCCTCCCATCCCGCTCCAAAGGGTAATATAAAGGACAAACGGGGGTTTCATACGTCAGTTTAGGAAATCAGAGCCCTAGCGAGAAATCTAAGCAGAATGTGGAAACCCACAGGGCAGCTTGAGGGCATGGGGTTAAGAGTGAGACTTGCAAGAGCATGTAAAATGCAAAAACCTATCAAATGCCACACAGTGTTGCCTCAGGTTTTGGAAATAAAACCATAGCATCTACCTCCATCTATCTGACAGTGAAAAACCAGCCGTGATCACCTAATGTCGGGGAAGACAGGTAGAGGTACCAACATGGAAGGTTGAAAGGAGTCACTACAATTGCCGTTTGCTATGCCAACTTCTTGCCTTGACAATAAAGCCCTATATTCCAGCGCAAGGCCTCTTTGAAGCTCCCTCCGTAAATCCCTGTTTCTGCTACCATGCTGGCTTCTGAGGCAACAAGGTATAGCAGAAAGTTTAAGAATAGCACAGACATGGGTAAAAGTTCTAGCTCTGCAATTAACCGGTGACAGACATTTTAAAATATATACACTTTTAGCTTCAATTTCTTCAACCGAAAAACTCTGGATAATATCGCCTTTACATGCATTTGTGGCTAGTCAATGAGGGAATGGGAAAATGCACCAAGCACAACTGTGGCATTTAATAAGGAAAACTGTGCTGTCTTATGTTTTACTCCCAAATAACGTGAAATTAAAAATGGTCCACTCTCTCCTGGGCAAACTTTCATGGCTTCAACTCTTCATTCATTCATTCTCTGACTTATGCATCCGCATAACTGTAGTTTGGTATATTAATGCATATGATGTTTATGTATACTTAATATGGAAAGAAGACATTAATGTACCCTTTAGAGAAGCCCAAAATTTATAAAAAACAAGGGCAGAAAGTTGTTTCAGAAGGTCATGTTCTGTTAATTCAACTCTCTCTGGAGAATGTGAATGGCAACTCTGTAGACAGAGTGCTAAACATCTGAAAGCAGGAGCTGACGCTGGACGGCTGGAAAAGTGAGAGGCAACAGCAGAGCCAAACTGAGTCGAAAGGCAAAGGGGGAAGCAACATATCCACGAATACAGAGTTGTGAAGAAGGTGTATACAGAATGGATCAAGCAGTGGGATCAGAGAAAGGGGAGAGCTGAGTCTGACTAAAAGGCTGGGGAAAAGAAAGAAACTGACCAGCTCCTGTCTCAAGCCCTGAGTGACATTCCCGTGACAACCTCTCTCAGGACGACATATAGTTTTTATTCCTTTGAATAAAATCCCCGTGTGCCGCTCTTATCAATGCATGTATTCTCATGTTCAGTATCCAATACATAATGTATAAAAGGAAATTTCTCTCATGAACAAAAGTCTGACAGATATATTATTTGAGTAGCACTTAGATATGAACAATTTGAACACAGATGCACCAATGTATAAACTTAACTCTCCTATAAAGACTGGAGGTAATTAGGTAATTAGAATCGCCCTAAACAGAAATCAACTTTGTAGGGGCAGTTATGGAGGAAGGGCAGATTTTGTGGTGAAAATCTACACAAGATAGTTTGTTAATTCATATAAGGCATCTGTAAGGCTGGAGAAAAGCCCCAAAACCCTTGTGAAATCTGTTTTGTTTTGTGTCATCTCTTTTCATAGAGAAGGTGGCCCCATGTGACCAGAAGACAGGCTGATCCTGCCTTTTCATCAAAGGTCAGGCCCAAAGCCTACTGCCTGTTTTATAAATAAAGTTGTATTGGGACACCGCTCATTGGCTTATATACTGTCCTTTGGCTGCTTTGGGAACTTTGACAGCACCGTTTAGTAGTTGTGACAGTGACCATATAGCCCAGAAAATCTAACATCTTTACTCTGGCCCTTTACAGAAAAAGTTTGCTGAGCTTCACATGATTGTGAAAACAATGGTGGGAACTTCTCCTCGAGGAGCCCCTCAGTGTCTGAGCGCTGAGAATGCTGAGGCTTCCAAGCACATAATGGCAGATAGCACGACTCTTTGGTGGCTGTTTGCTAAAATGAAGTTGGTAAATTTGCTCTAAGATTTCCTTGTTCTCAGCTCTTGGTGAGATTGGCAGAGCAGGGTCCTATTTGCCTTCACTGTTAATGAGAGCTTAACAGTAATAATACCAGTCCTCAGTGACTATCAGGCTAGTGGGTTTCTTTTCCAACAAGAAAAAGATAGACGGGATTGATAGATGTGTGTGTGTGTGTGTGTGTGTGTGAGAGAGAGAGAGAGAGAGAGAGAGAAGGAGAGAGAATAGATACGAAGGAGAAAAGGGAAGGAGGAAGGGGGAGGGTGAAGGGAGGGAAATAAGGTGAGGAGGAGGCAGGGAGACAGGAGGAAGAATGAAGGAAGAAAAAATGGAAGGAAAGAAAGCAAGCCAAAGTTTACCCAACTCGCACACTTCTCTGAATTGCAGCTAAGCCACATCGTTCTGTCGGATATCAGCAGTCTCTCAGAACACCCACTTCAGGCAAAGTCACTGTACAAACTAAACGCCAAATATCCTTCTCTCTTGCTAATGAATGATATGTCATTACCAATGGCAACTTTCCACAAATTCTTGGTTTTCTTTGTTCATATTTTCTAAGTACCAGGCACATTAGTGTTCTAGAAATTAATTTCTTTAGCTGCAGGTCATTGAAACCTAAATTGCTACATTATGTTTTTCAGCTCGAATAATTAAATGTTAAATAATGACACATCACCTGAGTAAGCCGACAGTTTTCTATTAACATGCAGTGTCTGTAACTTGGGTGACTAACAGATTTTTAAGGTCACTCCCAGTATGAAAAACAAATCTCTTGTTTGTGATGCACTGAATTTAGGAAGATTACCATCGCAAGGTCCCTGGGTTCAAATTCCATGGTTTACAAGAAAATGTAGGCTGCCGACACGCATCCTCCAAATGGAAAAGACAAACAATAACGTAGTTTCTACCATGAAAATTATTGCGTATTTTTCTTCCTCTATCATTTTTCTCCTTTTTAATTTTACAGTTTCTCTGGAGTATTTTTATCTTTTCTGTTTTTCTCTCTTTTATATTTGCCTCTCTGAGAATAAGCCCACTATTGAGATACTCAATGTCACCGAACAGCCCCAAGGCTAGGACACTGATGTCAACTGAAATCTGGATAGAACTTAGATAGTCCAGAAATATTATCTTGACAGTTACATGAACAATTGTCCTTACTTATGTGGACGGTGTAGCCAAAAATGTCACAACGATTACTCTGGTCTTTGAAATTGTCCTAAATTCCCTTTCCTAGGAGGCAGGAAGTGTGGGGGTGATCTCAGCAGGAGCACAGGTGTTCCTTTGAGGTGTCTGCCCTCCTAACACTTCTCTCTCACATCTTGGTGTCTTTAGGAAAAATTAGACTAACACTAAATATAAATTATACATTTCATAGTACTAGTCGGGAATAAATTAGAATTTTTAAAATTTCTCCTAAAATGCTAAATTAAGTGCTGGTGTGAGTTATAACTATATCGAAGATAAGGGTAATCATAAATAGAAGCCTATTACATAACACATATCTTTTAGGGATAAACAGCTCTTAGAAGCTCAGTTTGGCCGTGAGGACTTTCAGATCAACAACTAGGTCTCATTCTATTTATAACTTCTACATTCCCTAGCACAATATCATCCACAACACGGTTGTTTAAGAAATGTGTGATCAATGAATTAATGAACGAGATAAGAAATACACACTATTTAAAGTATGGCATTTTTCCTCTTAATCAGAAATTGATGTACACAGCTATTGTGACTACTTAGATATAAAGATTCATTGTTAAGATAATCTACCCAGATTATGATGATGACAAAGAAAGAATATATTTGGCCTACTTATATAGAAAGGTATATAAGTAAGAACTATTTCTTTAAAGCATATTATCTACATAATTTGTCCACATTTTGTTCTACTTATTACTCATAGAACATTCTGTGCAGATGGTGTTTAAAATAACATTTTTTACTTATTTAATAACCATAACAAACCTATGGGGTACAGGTGTAAACTATTATTATAATTTCTTTTTGATGAATGAGAACATTGTAACAGAGAGATTAAATAAGTAGCAAGTCCCAAAACAGTGTTTGTAAATATCAGAGCCAATGTTAGAATTCAGACCAAAGATTTTCAGTTTGTGCTTCCCTAACCATTCTACAATGATATTATAGTTCTCCAAAATGTGTCACCACTACCTCTTTGACACACAGAGCATAATTCTTCTGACATTTGCAATAAATATATTAAGGTTGCAGTAAGAACCAATGATGGGAAATTCACTTTTTTAGTACTAGTGGCAACAGGACATGCTTCATCCACAAATCTTGTTCCAAGAACATGTCTGTTCCTTTTCCCATAGGTGCTTAAACAAATCTTACCACCCTTCATCACACAAGAAATGTTGGAAACCATTCGGTCTCATTGAGAACGGCTCAATAGTGAGTACACGGGATCTGCAACTGCTCCTGCAGTAAATCGCCCCAAGTTATTGACTTTATTTCAAGTTGTCCTGCATAAAGGAAACACCATTACCGACATGGAAAATACTTCATCTTCTCATGCTTCATTTACTTACTACATACAAGAGAGCTAAATGGCTTCTCATGATTAAATTCTAGAACATGCTGTTTCAGCACACTGCTTATTTATAATTCAAATAAAAGCCTTATGTTTTTATCTGTCACAACTGTTCTTGATAAAGTCCATGATGTAAATATATATATATATTGCTCTTTGTTTTTGAAACCAAAAAAGGATGATATCAGACAAACAAAAACTAATATCATATACCACCAATGCACCAACACTAAGGACATGTATGTATCCAGAAAGAAGGCAAATTATTCCAGAAGAACCATCTTAGAGGCAACCAGAAAGATGACTGTTTTTCTTAATTTCCCCCAAAGATGACATATACCTAGTATTATCTCGATGTGTAGGAGAAAAATGAACAAATAATGGATGCCTTAAAGCATTTGCAAACTTCCCCTTAACAATGAAGTCACCAGGAGGACCTGTTACAACCTTTGCTCTTGGGACAAACTCTCCACAGTTCACGATAATCTGGTCTTCAGTGGGGCCTGAGAATTCACATTTCTTACAAGTTTCCAGGCAATGCTGCCACTGCTGCTCTGGGAAATTACTTTGAGAATCTTCAACTTAGAATTTCAGAGCTTAATCTTATCCTGGAACTCTAGTGAGGAAAGCCCACCAAACTTTAGTATCTTTCTCTTTCCAAACATGGAGAAAATGTAGTCTTGTCTTGCAAATAAGACCTGTGAAATATTTATATTCTCTGAATGAATCATTTGCATCTCTAAGGTCAATCCAGGCGTGAAAACTTTTTATTTGTTTTTAAAATCCACTTTAGAGTAGCTCTAAACTACTTCTGATGCTGTATCAGAACTTCACAGCTCATAACTGTATTAAACAGGTTGTAAATGTTTGGTTTATTTTTGATCATTTAAATATGTTCCCATACTCTAAAAAACCAATTGCTCTTTTTTGTAGTTACCATATGTATGTCAAAAACCAGCTTATTACATTCAGTAATTTATTAATTCATCATATATAATGAATATATATGGGGATATATATATATGTATATATATATATATGTATAACTTGTACCTAGTTATTCAGTGCTGATGTTACCTGAGTGGAAAAATAATAAATAAGAACTGTAACTGACATATCTTCCTATGAAAATTAAAAATAAATTGAAAATATATTTGAGATAGTATAACTGACAAAGTGGAATAAACAGATGTAATGCGAAACGTCTAGGAAGTCACTATTTCAGTTGGGAGGTAGAGGAGGGACTGTCCCCAGAAAGTGACATGAGTTAAAGCCACATGACTTCCATTTCACATTTTGAATTTCGGCTTTCCAATGTTTATTTTTTCCTGATTTTTAAAATTCCAATTTAGATTTTCTTTTTTTGGTGTGGTTTTGTTTCTTTTTTAACTCCTTTAACCTTTACACTGACACAGAAGTTATAATGCTTTATTATTTGACTGGTTTACCCTGGAAAGTTTACAAGCTTTTAGACAAAGTCTAAAGTTGAGTTTTCAGCAGCTTCAGCCCAAAATACTTTTTTTTGATCTCACAAATTAGACATACATGTCTTATTTTTGTTAGTTTTATTGAGGTATAACTTAGGTGCAAAATATTCACTCTGTTAAGTGTATAGATCAGTGAGTTTTTGTCAGGTATATACAGTTGTGTAAATGCCCATACAATTAAGATATAGGACAGTTCAATCACCTAAAAGAAAGTTCTCTCATGTCGTTTTATAGCGAATCTCCTTTCCCCAGGTCTTAGGACCACTGGTCTGCTTTCTGCCCCTAGTCTTTTTCTTTCCAGAATGTTACTTAAATGCTTAAGTTCTTGTCTTCTTCCCTTAGCTTAATAAATTTAGGCTTCATCTACATTGTTTTATGTGTTAGTAGTCCTTTTTCCTGAGTAACATTCCATTGTATGTGTGTGCCCCAACTTGTAAAACTATTCAGCAGTTGAAGGATATCTGGGCAGTTTTCAGTTTGGAGGAGGTAATTATGAATAAAACTCCTATGCATATGTTTTTATATAGACAGATTTTGTCATTTCTCTTGACAAATACTGAAAAGTAGAACTGCTGAGTCATATGGGAAGTATAGACTTAACTAGATAAGACACTGCTAGATCGCCTTCCATGTTGGCTGTGCCATTTTGTGTCCCACTAGAAACATACATGAGAGTTACGATTGTTCAGTCCTCATCAGCACTTAGCATTATTGTTTGTTATTCTTTGCCATTCTAATAATGTATAGTGGCAGTCCATTTTAATTTGCATTTCCATAGTGACTAATAACGCTAATCAGTTTTTCTTGTGCTTACGTGATATTCATGTCTCCTCTTTTATGAACTCTCCAAAAACATTTTTATCATGTAGTTTTTTAAAAATTTTGAATCATTTTAGATGTGATATTTTAAAAAGCATTTTACTAACTGGTATCTTCTGTTTAAATCAAATATTTTTAAATCAAAAGTAATCCAATAATTAACATTACATTGTTCTGACATATAATTCAGATCCAAGTAATTAGAATGATTAAAGGAGAAATGAAAATGCATGTCTGCAAAATCAGGAGACACAACCATTAAATCTTTAACAACTAATCAAAATCAGCCACTTATAATCATATAAAAGTACTTTTGATTCCTATTACTGCAGACTTGGCCAAACACTTATAACAATTAAGTATCACAGTTAAAAATATCATGCGTTTCAAGCATTTCACATAAAACTGCTACAAACTGCCCCCTAAGGACTGGCTCTGGAAGTCTCTCTGACCCCCCTTTCACCTCAGCACCAGTGAAGAATTGTATTCCACTTACAGTGAATGGCTTTATAATGTTTAAATACCTGCATGACATCACAAACAGTCTATTATTGACTATGAACTGATTGCAAGCACTAATCACATACTGAATTGTTACTTCATGATTAAATGCTAAATATCTGTAGAGTGTAAGACTTTAAGGACTGGTACTGAATTATGCCACAGTGAATTATTACTTATGTGAGAAGATCATATTGACTCTCAAAGCTTGATTTCCTCATTTGCAAGATGGTGATATCCCTACCTACCCCACAGAGTAATTTGAAATATAATATCACTCTCTAGACTACTTACTGATACTTAAATATTAATATTATATCTTTATGAATCACAGAGAATAATATAAATGCTCTTATAATACAATGGACAAGTAATAAAACCCTAAAGAATAAAGAAGGTGAAAATATTCCATTGACTCATTTCTCCCTACCCAATTTCTAACTCTTAATGTTTTTTGAGTAACAATTTCTAACCTATTTTGCTGAATAATAACCAAAATGAAATTATGCAAGTTTTCCATCTAATGGAATAGTAAGACAGGAAAAGGAAGGATTTATTTGAAAAATAAAAAATAAAGAGAGTAAGGGAGGGAAGGAAGAAAAAGAGGAACTATTTTCTACAAAAAGTTAGTGAGAATGTTTAGAAAGTCTATTACATTAAATACCAACAATAAGCCTTAAATATTGGTAGATAACAGGAATTAGCATCATAAAACCTGAACATATCTATGAAAAGACTAAGAGGCTTTGCTTCCATAAAATAATCAGTTCATGGATAAATTATAAAAAAAGTACTGTGAAATGTATTACTGAGCTTGCAAGAATATCCACAGGCAAATACACACATGCACTGTTAAATTAATACACTTAGGAAACACAGAATTTAGGCTACTTTATAAGAAATGACGAGTATCAGAAACCTAGAATCTCAGCATTTTTAATAATATAAGGGGCACAGTAGCCTAAGCCCTGTGTTTGCATTACGTGAGCAGTTAAACCAGAGACACTAAAAAAGCTAAGACATTTAAAAAGAGTAAGCAGCCCTTGCTGGTTTGGCTCACTGGACTAAGCACAGGTCTGCAAACCAAAGGGTCACTGGTTTAATTCCCAGTCAAGGTAGATGCCTGGATTCCAGGCCAGGTCCCCAGTAGGGGGACACTCAAGAGGCAACCACACATTGATGTTTCTCCCCCTTTCTTTGTCCCTCCCCTTCTCTAAAAATAAATAAATAAAATATTTTTAAAAATAGGTAAGCATTCATAATAAAAGATTGAGCTACAAGGTTGAGCTGTGAGAAATCTAGTTACAGGCAAAAATAACCAATAAAAATACTGTAAGTAAAAAGTTAACAATAAAAACAGAATTACTGTTTGCTGATATTTTTAATCCTAAACTTTCTGTTCATGAGTCTCATGCATTAAAATATACTATCACCTTCTAGGAACCCTTGAACTGAGATAACCTTTTAAAGTAGACTCAGATAGTGAACCTGTAGCAAACTCTAATTTTCCATAAGGTAAAGTTATGACCAATGCAGATTCCTCAATTTCCAGGAGACTAAGTTTAAAACATTTATATTTAAATAACCAAGCATAAATAAACAAGCCAATATAAATGTGTGTAAGAAGAAGAAAACATAATCAATTAGAAAAAATAGTTTAAGTCTCCAGGAGCCAAATTTCATATACTGGAGTTATGTGATTAACAATAAGAACAGTAGTTAATTTTGTCCATATATAAAAGACACAAGGACAAAAGCATTATACACTTTTTTTAAAAGCAACAAAGTGTTGTGGTACAAATGGATAAATTTGAAAAGAACCATTAAAATTTCTTAAAATAAATAACTGTAAATATTAAAATCTAATGAATTGTTAAATAACTAATTAGTCACATTTAATGAGAGATTTAGTTAATGAGAATTAACTCATTAGATAGATAACTATACATAACTATATTTTATTTATTGTCAAGATGCAATAACTTTGAGAAAGATGTTATTTCTTTCAAAATTGATAAATCAGACAAATTCTAATTAAAGCCACAATATGTTTATAAATGATGAAATTTAATAGTTTGATACCCATGATGTAGAATTCGTTATTAACTTTCCACTACAGAAACAAAATCTATGTGATTTAGAATTGCTCTTTTAAATTATCAACCTATTAATCTACAAAAATTTCTCCATTTTCATTATTATTATTTGGAAATTAAAGCCATGATTCTCTGCATATGTTCACTTCCTCACTTAACCAACTATCTGTTAACCAGTATGGTACTGGGCCCTTTTTGGAGATGGGGGTCAACGTGCAACAATACTGACAAGAATTCATACCTTTTTGCAGAGTGTATTACAGTGACAATGAGAGACGCCACAAATTTTTTCAATAGATTACAGTATTATACCAGGTGTATGTTAGAATGTAATGAATCCTATGAAAAAATTAGAGCAAGGCAAGGGGGACTGGGGACGCTGGGAAGACTGCCATCTGTATAATGGCAACAGAGTCCCATGTGCACTTACAAGATATAGGATACCTGATTTGGAACATATCTTCAATATTCAGTCCATTCCTTCATGTTCGTGAAGAGTGCATTGTTATAGATTACGTCTCCAGAGACCAAAAACATAAAAAGTGTGTAAGTTTCAAGCTTTTCATCCCATGCTTACTACTCAAACCTCTGCGGAATATGTTTAAAACAGGTCATTAAATTTCAGTGCCTCGAATGCTTCAAAATTACAGTAAAAAAAAAACCCTGCAGATATATACGCTACATTAGAAAAACAACATAAATGAAAATAAATATGGTTTCTTGGAAGACTTGATTACCTACAGGTATGTGAGGTGTTTGAGTGGGATCACATGAGGTTTAGGTCCTAAAGCTAATTTTCCAACAATATATTTCCAGGAGACTGTACTTCTTGTAAACTGAAAAGTGCACGGGGTCTGGGACCTGCAAGTGAGCGAAGACAACTGCAAAAGCTTTAGTCACCTCATTTGGCTAAAAGAGGAAAAGGAGCAACCAGGCTGGGAAGGGGTTTCCATAAAATGATTCCCTAGGATTATTCTCCTTTTTAAATATTTTCATTAATATAAGTTCCAAACATTTAATTTATTAATTCTTCCTATACACTGTCACTGTCCTTAGTGCAATGTGAGAATTGGGAGCTGGGCCCAAGGAGCTTTCGTTTCCGTTTTAATATTCAATGGTTTCTTTGAGCTACCCACACCTACTATACAAGGTCCCGAATAGGCTGACACTGCTTTTTTTTTTTTTTTTTTGAACTCATCTCTACTCATTTCCCTCTTTATCCACACTAGGCACAGAGATCTTGTTACTATCTGGGAACAAATTATAATTCTTCCTATTCTAGAGCCTTATATTCTTTCATTACAGCTCAGTAAAATACCATCTCAAAAATGTGTTTTCTGCCCTGGCTGGTGTAGCTCAGTGGATTGAGCACGGGCCTGTGAAGTATAGGGTCACCGGTTCGGTTCCCAGTCAGGGCACATGCCTGGGTTGCGGGCCAGGTCCCTGGTGGGGGACACATGAGAGGCAACCACACATTGATGTTTCTCTCCCACTCTTTCTCCTTCCCTTCCCCTCTCTCTAAAAATAAATAAATAAA
>PVKM010005319.1:0-17531 GCA_004027735.1 Carollia perspicillata | reverse complement strand
TAAAAAATGTGTTTTCTGTCACTCTCCCAAATCAGTTGTCCATTCTATCTATCCATTGAGATTGGTTTTATTTTCCAGATGGTGATTATACCTGAAACTATAATAAATATATATTTGGCCTTCAGGATATAAGAAAACAGACCTAAAATAAAGAATATACTACTTTACTTTTTTACCAATATGCACTAATTATTCACAGTAGAAATTGAACTAAACCACCAAAACAAAATAGTATTCCATCATATTATTATGATACAATCTGACAAATGCAATAAATCAGAGAAAATAACACCTCTTTCCATTGCATAAGGCAATATTATCGGATTATAGGTCTCTATGAATTAAGATGGATAATGTTGACAGCAAGAAAATATTGAAATAATTGAGGAGAATGAAAATTAACTACCTAATCAGTAATCTTTTATAATGTCACTACCCTTTTAATTATATACAATTTAATAAAACTTTCAAATGATTTGGCAAGAGAAATAATGGAATTCATAGACAAACATGAGAAACTCTTATTATTTACTTTATATTATGGGAACTCTGAAAATTAGAAAAGAGACCACATTGTGGAGAGGAGAAATGTTCAGGATTGGTAAAGGTAATAATTTTATGAGGTGATTATCAAGTTTAAGGATTACTCAAGCTTTTGAATGAAAAATTATCTTCATTATTCTTCATTGTTGGGCATTTTACTGCTTATTAGCATCTTATTTATGGTCTAGAGAAATGAAGTAAAAATGATGCAGAACTTTCTCATTGCATGGAACAGAATAGAAAGTTTACAAAAATAGCAACCAGGACACTGAAAAATCTGGCTGAAGTCAGACTTTAGGATGTTCTGGTAACTCATATTCTCCAAATAATCACTGGTCCCAATTTCCTTAAGGAATTAAAGGTTACCTAACATAAACTCAAGATCAAAACCAAATGACTGCGAGTTCCAAATTCGTTTTATCAAATTAGATCAATGCAGTAATTCTGAGTAGAGCGAACTCAAAGAAATGCATTACAGGGAGAATGCTTGCCAGGAGTATCTCAGAGGATCAGGAAGGAAGCTGTGACAATCACAGAAGGAAATTAAAAAGAGATGGCAAAAGTCAAGAAGTCAAGTCAGACAGGACCTGTTTATCCTAATATGGGGGAAACCTTTAGAGTAGAGAATACAGTTTTCATAAAAGGAAGAATCATCACATCTACTTTTCTCATGTAAATTATAATTTAAATTGAACATATACATAAGCAAAATGATGTACCTTTATTTACCATATTCCTTTTTTAAAGATCTATTTTAATTTTTTTATTTACTGGTCTTTAGAGAGAGAGAGGTAGTGAGAGACACAGAGAAACACTGATTTGTTGTCCCACTTACTTATGCGTTCATCGGTTGCTTCTTGTATGTACACTGACTGGGAACTGAACCCACAACCTTGACATATCGGGACAATGCTCTAACCCACTAAGGTACACAGCAGAGCTATTTACTATATTCTTAAAATAAGTAACAGATTGATCTACAGCTTACACGAAAAAAGTGATAACTTTCTTAAATCATATGCAAATGTAATTATGAACAGACTAAGTAAAGATTTATTACATTTTTAGTAACTTCTCAAATTTTTACACAAAAATCCATTTGCAAAATTAATGAAAAATGTCACACACCATACTGACAGGGATGTCTAACAACCTTGAGGGTTCCACAACCACAACAGATTCTAATTACATAGTGTCTCCAAATAGCAATGTGAGTGAAAGCCTGGGTTTGAAGTATAATGGTCACAGGGTAAAAATTTTAATATCTGAAAAATAATTTAATAAATAACAATAAAACTATCTGCTATATTTCACTTCGTAACAACTGTAAAATTAGTGCGGATTAATAAAAAATAACTAAATTCCTTAAAATTTCTCAGATATCAAAGCACTCTTTAAGCATTTGTAAAGTAAAACAATGATGTAATGCTGAGTTTAAAATGATTCACTCATGAAGTATCCTGTCATCCTACTTCCTTTTAAAGCTCAAATGTAAACTGGATCAAGATAAACCATCATGTCTGACAGAACACAGACACCATAGAGGAAAAGCAACAATTAACAATATTTATTGTCCTGAAATATTCATTTGAGATATCATTATTCTAAATTATTGTAGTGTACAGTTGCAGGGACTCAAATAATAAAATTTGTCAACCATTCACCTACTGCTATAAATCACCATGTTTTACATAAAGATGAAATAGCATCTATAATTTAATTATATGCATATGTCTTAATATATGTACATGTATATGTCTTAATATATGTATAACTGTCAGGTAATGTAATTTAATGTTTTTGAAGCCAGAAAATTTTGAAGGATCTTAGCAAATACATATTTTCTTAATTCAATAGTTAAGATTACTTTGCTTCTGAGGATTCTGCTATCTGTGATGACACCATGAAAACTGACACAATTTTGAAGAACTTAGAAGTTTATAACTATATCTGGCCTTTTTTCTACTTCATTCATCCAGATGAGCCTGGGAAACAAGGGCATTACAATACTATGATGATTCCAGGAATCTGGGAATTACTTTAATTTCTGCTTTTACTGTCTATATTTCAATTTTGAGAGAAACTGAATACAACTTATCATGGAATTATTATAGTTAGCTATAACTCATGATTCTGAAATATACTGAAACAGCCTTGAGCGAGAACAGAGTTCTGTCACATCCAAATACACCTTTTGGGGGTATTGATTATTGTAAGCGGTTAATTTTAAGAAAGACTCAGGGAAAACCTTTGACCTTCCCTAGGGGCTAAAAAAGTTTTTGAAAAAGGTCTTGTTCTTGGAAGGGAGTTATCATCTTGGAAAATCAATCCCTTAACCATACTATGCCCCTCTTTATCCCTGATAATCTTTGCTCTGAAGTTGACTTTTCCAAAGTTAACATAGCTATTTCAGCTTTCGTTTGACTAAGGTTAGCACAGCGTATAGTTTTACTTGCTTTTATTTGTAACCTTTCTGAGTGTTCGTATTGTACTGAGTTTCTTACAAACAACATATGGTTGGGTCTTAGGTCAAAATCTACCATTTTGTTACTGTTTTAGAATTGTTGGATGTTATTTTTTAAACGCTCATTCCTCTGCCCTCTCTAGTTTTTATTTCAGCATTTCATTGATTCTATTTGATATCTAATTTTAGTGTACCCATAAAACTTCTCTAGTGTCCTTGTGGTTGTCTCCCTTATTGACCTTGGTCTTCCCTCAATACTCCTGGTAAGGGATCTGTGTTGTGCATCTATTTCTATTTTCAGAGATTATTCTATTATTACTGTACTGGACTCCAACTGGTACGGTGGTAAGTTATGAAGGAGAACACTGTATTATCTTATGATTAAATCTTAGTCTTGTAGTTGTGCCTGCGTGTCTGGGCTGTGACCTCCACAATGTTTCTCCAGTGGTGGAGTTTTTGTCCCCTTGAGGAGTGACAGGAAAGTCAGAGCATCCCTTATTGAGAGGGCATGTCCTTACCCCAGAGCTATATATAGGAGAAGGCTTTTGTAAAGTATTTTCCCCTAGAGACTGAGTTTTATTTATGGAGAAAGCCTTTGAGTACATGAACAAAACACCAGATACGAAACATAAACTGTATACATGTATGTATGTATTTATGCTCCACCTTTTTGACCAAAGTATTCAACAGTTGCACGACAAATCTGGACACGCAGCTCGTATCATCTCACAGCCTTGCTTACTATCTTTAAAGCTCCTCAGTGATTACAGAACCAAGTAACCAAGTCTAACCAATGGCCGACATTGTGTATCACTGTTTCACATCTTTGACCCTCTGACTTAGCCGACTTCCTGTTTCCAGCACTCTGATGTTTTCATGTTCTTGTCTCTTACTTGGCAGGACCATTCCTACTCTTCACTCGTGTCCCCAAATCCAAACTGTATCGAACCTTCAATGACCAACCTCATGCCAATTTTTCCATAGAGTGTTTTTAGATCACCCAGAAACAGGTCTATTTTATTTATTTTTTAATATTCAGAACATCTTATCCATCATTTTCTGATGCATGGCTCCTTTTCTATCAGATCTTATGGTTACTTTTCTCATGAATTATTTTTTTTACTACATTTTATGTTCCAGAAAGCAAAGATTGGTTTCTTTATTCTCTCAGAATCACTAACTAATGTTCTTCACATAGGATTATCTATAATTATGTTCTGAACTCATATAAACAAAATAATTGCTTTTGACTCTTCTTAGGGTTTTTTCCCATTCATTCTTATTCTATCTTCCATAGTTAATATGGACAATTATAATTGTAAATCTAGATGAATGTATTGAAACTGAAACAAATAGCCATATTTCCATGTTTCCTTTACTTGTCAGTAAATAATTTTATGATTTTTAAATTTTTTACGTATGTATTTTAGAAATCCTTGGAATTAAAAATACCATATTAATATGGTGTGTGATTCATGATTTCCTATTAAAGTGATTGTAAAGGTAAAAATTATAAACATACATGGACATATACAATGTGGACCAAACCAGAAAAGATAGATCAAAATAATATTTGGTGGAAATTAGATGCATGCATGATGTATGACTTAGCGGATTAGGGATATAATGAACCATAATCCTGCAGAGGTTGAAGTTAATGTAAAGCAAGCATGCTTGACCGACAGAACTTTGCTATAGCTCAGGAGCTGGTGGCACACACCAAAACCTACACATCATGCTGATCTTATGCATTTACGCAAGTTTAAAGCTTCTCTTGATTAGAGTTTGATCCTTTCCTTGTCCTCTGAAACCAACAGTGCTGCAAAAAACTATTCATTTAAAAACCAGATATATCTTTGTACTGTTTTAAATTTTAATTTAGAAAGAATACTGGGTTCGCACTTAACGGACTTCAATTCGAATTATGTCTGCCAGTTCCTGTATTTTTTTCTTCTTTCTATTTAAATTTTCCCTTTTTTAAATGATTCACCTGTTACTTCACAGAGAAAATTATATTAGGTACTGTATTCAAAATTACTTCGGAGAAGAGTTGAAGATCTTTATCAGAGTTGAAGCACAGCTTGACATGTGACTTCCTTTCTACACGACACTCAATTCTGTAGTTTGGTCTGAGCTCTCACAATAAATACAACCTAATGTGACCCAATCCTTACTACTTATCTTATAATGTGTTCAGAAGTTTACTTATGCTCATATTATGTATCAATTTATGCTGTGCAACTGAAATATAACTCTATCCTTTTCAAAAGTAGTGAACGCCAAATTCCCACTATCTGCTTACTTCTTATCCAATATTTTATTTCCATCTATAAATTATGTGATCCAAGGTGTGCTTTTGCCAAGGTCCCTTATTTCTGTCATTTCAAATGTCACTAACTCAGGCAGCTATTATTGGAAATTCTCTTTCCTCCCTGACTGGCTGACTGATTTCTTCTGACCAACTTCTTTTCAGCAGTTGCCAACCTTCTCGTCTCTGGACTCGCTTAGCTCAGTGATGGAAATATATCCTGAAAGTGTAACACACACACAATGATTCTTCCTCAGAAAGTTATTTGTCAGATTTATCGGAGTTAATATAAACTCAACCTCATCGCCTGACCACCCCATCCCATTCCTTCTGCATCAATAGTCTGCAGATAAAATATCACTACAAAACAATGAATTTACCTCTAATAAAATTATTCTCAAGAGTTTTAATGTTTCTATTTTATTGTATACTAATTATTTAAATGTTGGGCAGTTAATGAAATGATCCAAGTTAAGCAAAATATGCATCCATCAGATCATTTTATTCCCAAATCAAATTATTCCTAAATAAGTAACCACTGAAATTGATTTCTAAATTATATTTCTAAGAAACAGAACATGTTGCATCATTAGCCAAATCTTGGCAGTTTCTTATATTTGCATGATATTCCGGATTTAATCCCTAAATGTGTTACCATCAGCCTCATGTCCCATTTACTTGTGCAATGTCCCCACCTAAAACTTCTAACTGTTGCATGACGTTTAAAACTCATGGTCAGCCTTTGGTAAAATTCACTATATTTTAAGCCCTGGTCCCAACATCCCTGTCAATATCTTTCTGTAATTGAAATAGGCTCTCCACTGAGGTTACTATTTTTCTTAAAGTTTTCCCAAGTGTGACTCTTTTCTCCATTATACTTCTCCTGTGAAGACTTGGATGTGCAGCAGGTGTCCTTCTGGTGTTGCATGAATTGTCCTAGCACCTGCTAATCATTTCTAAGTGCATATTCTCTCTCTCTCTCTCTCTCTCCCCCTCTCCTCCTCGCTCCTTTCCTCCCTCCCTTTCTAATATTTTTGGCTGTTATTCTATGTCTTTAGTAATAACCCTTCCTTGTTGCACTTACTATCATCCTCCCTAACTATAATCATTTTTTTACTCTTTTGTCTTCCCTCTTATTCTTTGAATACCTTTAATAACCATTTCTCCAAATCTAGGGACTCTAATCAAAATCCTTGATGATTTCATTATCCACACTGATGAATGTCAACCCTAGCTTCTCAGCTCCTTTTCTCCTCTTCTCCAATGTTTTTGCTATCCACACACCTCAGCCACTCACATGAAGGATGTTTTGCTGATTTTTTAGAGCAGTGGTAGTTGCTAATTATAAACCAACTGCCATTGCTTTAAAAAATCAGCAAAACATCCTACATACCAACCACCACCTCCTAGCTCTCCAGCTGGCTGCCATGCCCCAGACCCACCTGTACCTTCAATCCATCATTGCAATTGCATTTTCAATGTTCCTCAGCACCCAGTCCCCATGTCTTCTTCCTAGTTTAACTAGCTTAAATCCCATGGTAAATTATTCTAATTTATTTCAGGCTTGTGCCCACAATCCCCTTATGCCTCTCTCCCTTCAAAGAGTTTGATTGGATAAAGCACAATTCCATGTTTAAGCCAACTTTCCACCTCCATGGGGTCTGCATCCAAAAAGCTGCATGCACTGGGCTGGCCAAAAAGTCTGTATGTTTTTGTTCCATAAAATAAAAGACACACTTTTCGTTTTCACCAATAACTTTATTGATTTGGATATTTTGAGTGTGTCAGCTATTTCTAACATGGTAGAACACTAACTATTCTCAATTAATATCTCAATTCAATCTCTACCAACATCAGCTGGTCTACCTGACCATGGAGCATAGTCCAGCGAGAAATCTCCGGCATGAAACTTTGCAAACCACTTTTGACATGGCCAATCAGTCACAGCACCTTCTCCATAGACTACACAAATCTCTTTTTGCATCTCAGTTCTGTTTTTAACCTTTCTTGAAATACATAATTTGTGTGTTTTATTTGCATATTTTATTATTATGCATATTTATTATTTATGCAGTCAACATTTGCATGTTTCCTTCCATCTTTAATATTAAAATGTCTACACAAAAAAATCACCAATTTTGATAAGTTTTTTAAAATGTACATGATATGACAGCTGTCAAAATACAATCTAACAAAATTGTTTTGAATGAAGTTAAAGACAACGATGTGCTAACTAGAGCCTTCCTGCAGAAAGCACCTAACAAATTTTTTGGCCAACCCAATAGCCGGAAAAAAGCCCACACGCTGCCAGCTCTGTGTGGATCACTATTTGTGTTCTCACCTCAAGTGGGACTTTGCTGGTGCCCAGTATGATTGTCCCACTCTGTTCACTGCCCTTCGTTTCTGGAGCACACACACCCCAGATCTTTATTCCTCAAACAGGCAAGCTCACCATCCCCACCTTGCTCAGTTTATGACTTCTTTTTCTGTATTTCTCAAAATAATAATAACATATTCCACAAATCCCCATGATCATATTTGTCCTCCCTTTTACACGAGGAAAGGGTGAGAACAAAAATGTCATTAAAATTATACTTTAAGAAGTACCCATATAGAGAGAAGATACTTATCTCTCATTTTGAGGATCCCAGTGCCTGAACTTATATGTAAAGAATCCAGTCTAAGTCCTGATGAATGAAATATTCTTAATGAACACGATGCCAAAGAATAAAAAGGTGATGGGCTAGTATTCATCAAAGAAAGAATGCATGTCACCTTCATTTGTGTTTCGTTATTTATTTATAGTACAAATATCCATTTACCCCTTATTATGTGTAAGAAAGTATTTAATAAATATTTGCTGGATGACTGAATACATGCATTGATGGGCAGGAAGGAGGAGAAAAATTTAAAATAGAGCACAACATTTCTGCTATATTTTAAATATTTCCAACATTTTTACTTTTTCCAACGTAGAAAAACATTTGGAAAAAATAAAACTTCTTCCAACATGAGTTTATTAACCACTAGTAAATATTCCCCTGAAAATGAACCTGTTTGTGTTTGGTAGTATATAATCTATTATTGGTAGATGGTAGTATATAATCTATTATTATGAATGAGAGAATTTTTTCAACTATTTAAAAAATGAATAATCAAGAGTATCTATGCCAAACAGTTATATTAAATATGTTACAGAATGGCATGAAAATATAATTTATTTTATAATAAGCTCCTTATAAGGCCAAAAAAACTAAGTGATTCAATACAAACAATTGCAGTGTTATTCCATTTCCTCTTATTTAATGATATATATCAAAAGTGGTTATATTGAACATATTTTTAGAATAATTCTTTAGGAACAATATTTCAAAACTAAAAATTGGTATAAAGTACTAAATTGAAACATATAAGAGGCAAACATGTAAATAAAAGCATTAACTTAGATAGCAAGAACATAGTTTCCTGCAAAAAAAAATAATAATCTAAACAGAGACTATACGCTCTTCATAAACACTAACTCAGATGGGTTCTAGAACTCCATAAGATAGCATATAAATTAAACAAAACCTAAATGACTTTCAGTATGGTGATACCCTTTTAGATACAACTCCAAAGACACAATCAATAAAATAATAATTGATAAACTGGACTTCATTAAAATTAAAATCTTTGCTCAGTGAAACACAATGTCAACAGAATTAGAAGACAAGCCACAGACTGGGAAAGTATATTTGTAAAAGATATACCTGAAAAGGGACTGTTACCCAGAATATACAAAAAAAGTCTTAAAACTCGAATATAAGAAAACAACCTTATTTTAAAAATCAATATAAGACTATAATAGACAATCCACCAAAGAAGCCATATAAATGTCAAAGAAGCAGATGAAAAAATGCTCATATCATATGTCATCAGGAAAATGCAAATTAAAACAAGCTACCGCTGCACAACTATTAGAACCTTGACAATCTGGAGCCCTGATGAAACCAGTTTCTGGTGAGGATGTGGAGCAACGGGAGCTCAGTCGTAGCTGCTTCAGAGACAGTTTGGCGGTTTCTCAGAAAACTAAGCATTCTTGTATCTACAATCCAACGATAAATCTGTGTGGTATTTACTCAAAAGTATTGAAAACGTATGTCTCCATAAAAGCCTACATATGATGTTTATAGAAACGTTATGCCTCATTGTCAAGATTTGGAAACAACCAAGGTGCCATTCAGTAGGTAAAAGGGTAAATAAACCACGGTGCATGCAGACAATGGAATATTGTTCAGCACTACAGAGAAATGACCTCTCAAGCGAAAGAATCCAGTCTGAAAAGTCTACGTACTCGATGATTCCAACTTCATGACATTCCGGAAAAGACAAAACTATGGAGACAATAAACATATCGTTGCTTGTCATGGGTCTTGAGGAGAGGAGGAATAAATAGGCAGAGCACAGATAATTTTTACAGCAGTGAAGCTATTCTATATGACATTACACTGCTGAATGTCTGTCATTATACATGTGTCCAAATCCATAGAATGTACAATGCCAAGAGGGAAACCTCATGTCAACTACGGACTTCAGTCTTAGTTCATGGTGCGTAGATAGAGGTTCACCCTTGGTAGCAGATGCATTACTGTAGTGAATGATACTGGTAATGCAGGAGGACTGTGCCTCTGGGGCAGCAGCAGAGGGTATGTGGGACATCTCTGTAAAATCCTCCCAAATCTGTGATATACCTCAAATGCCTTAAAAAAATAAAGTTTAAAAAAAGGACATGCTTTCCAATTGTGGTTCAATTCCCCAACATTTTCATCATTTAAACACCAATACCAATTAATTTTTCTGCTAACTGTTGACATAAATGACTGGTCTTTAGTTAGAACGCATTTTTATGTTACAGTAACGAGAGTCAACCTCAGTGAATATTATGAGGCACTAACTGAGATAATGATTCCAACTCGCCCCATCTGCCCTCTTCGTGGAGTAATTTCCAAATAAGCTATAAAAATACATTATTCTATGCAAGACCTCCTTAATTCTTTAAATAACAATTTTTAAAATTTGAGACTAGTTTCCAACCAGACACTAAAAATGAATATTTCAACTTACCGCCAGTTAACATTAATTCATCACATTTCAAGAATGTGTAATATCATTATCACAGATGAGTTACATGAAAACTGCTGCCAAAGGGAAAAGTGAGTTGTAAATTTTTTAAATTATCCTGTTAACAGGGCTGATTTCTGGAGTCATAACAATGGATTAGAAAATATATTGTCACTAGTTAAGTAACTTTTTAAAAACTTTATTTTGGTGAAATATTCAAAAGAAAATATGCTGGCATCTGAAATCAGTATATATATTTTATTAACATATAACCTGAATAAAATATAATTTCCACCAAATATCTAAATCATATGAATCCCCCATAAAGAAAAAAAAGTATTTTCTTTATCAGGAGGTAGAATATAACAAGTAACACGACACACTTTCCAAACAGAGCACAATGTTAAAAATTACTTTTTCAAAAATGATTAACCTATATGTGAAATCTAAAGAAAAGTATAAATGGACAAATCAAAACCAAAACAGATTCACAGATACAGAGAATAAACTTTTGGTTGCCAGAGAGGGTAGGGATGTGGGGGAACTGGGTGGAAAAGGATTAAGAAGTATGCATTGGTAGCTACAGAACAGTCATGGGGATGTAAACACAGCATAAAAAATACAGTCAATGATACTGTCACAACTATGTATGGTACCAGGCAGGTACTGGGAATATCAGGGCGGGCACTCTGTAAGGTATGTGATGGTCTAACCACTATGCTGTACACCTGAAACTAATACAAAATATTGAATATAAACTATAACTGAATTTTTGAAATATTTTTAAATAAACAGAAATGTTACAAACACTCCACACCCTTTTTAAAACACAAGTTGTTTCATATATTCAAGTTAAGTGATAAATTGATGACACCTGACTTGCTAAGACCTAAGGAATTTTGTCAGGGCCCCCCTCCCAAATTTATTTCCATGTGACAGAAACAACTTGTTTTGGGTTTTTGTGAACAAGATCTAGGGCTCTAGCAGGAAAATCACAGAGGTGAGGGCGTTATTAGTTGACACACAAATGACTGGCATGTGTCCAACAGGGGGCGGGAGGGTGGAAAGGGAAGGAATATGTCAAAGGCTCATCATCCCTTTCTGTCACCCCCTTAAAATTGTGGCACTGCAGACCTGGTTTCCACCAACTCTGTGTCAGGCGGAATACATAAATAGGAGAGACATGGGGCCTGGGGGGTGGGGGAGTTTCACAAATTGTCTTTGGAAGGAAAAGAGAAAGAAATACCATGCCGTGTCATCAAGGTGAGAGCTGTCAAAAATTAGCCTGGCATATCAGATTCCTGGATTCTGTTCAACCACATTCTCTTTTGAATAAAGGTTGTATATTAAATACATGAGTATAAACCCTGAGCTACTGCAAAGTAGGCCTGTGTGCCTGTCTTTGTACAGTAGAAGCACAGCCAAGGACACTGGATAACTAGATTTTCTCCTCTATTAGCAGGCTATTTCAGCATCAAATGATTTGCCTGCTTGATTATATTGATTTTGTATCTTAGCAGCAGGTAGAAAGAATCAATGTGAAAAGGTCAGCATGTCAAGGGAAGAATTGCAAATCTTGGACCAATTGTTGTAGTAATGAAAAAATACTGAAAGTCAATGACACTGACACACTATAGCCAGTGGAGCTTCCCCCGCCTCACTTCAGTCCTGGCCACTGCATTTTAATTACTGAGTTATCTGCACAGTGCACTGCCACTTAGTCTTACTTAACAACTCTCTATATCGTGTTTTACATAATCACCTAACATTTTTGGTTTTCCAATCCTGTGCTCTGTAGCTGCACCATTGACATAAATGTATCCTTGCACTGTGGGAGTTCTTCTTAAGATATTTTTCCCTCAATCGAATACAGGGATGCCTAAATTGAAAGTCCGTAATTTTAGGCAAAAACTTAACCATCTACTCATAGGGTCTCAATAAACTCTCTAATTACCCATAGTAGGAATGAGAAAGTGTAATCGGTCGGGGTCTGAGCAGATGGCACATTCGAAAGATTAACTGATAAAACTTTAACTAAAGGGCTATTAAGGAAATAGTAGGCAGGATTAAGGGAACAACCAAGAGTGCTACAAGCCACTGCAGGAAACCCCATTACCTACCCTGAGACCTAAGGTACGTGACAGGGGCAGAGCATGACACCAGGATCAAACGGAAGAGAGACCCGTGGAAAAGCGTCCCCCGCCGCTGCGGCCCAGAAGTATGTTCTGAAGCACTCCTTCCCCTGGTTGGTACTGCCCACTCTCCAAACCCAGTAGAAAGCCAGAAGCAGGGGAGAGGGAAAATGCAGAAGAAACTTCCTACGACAAACTCAAAATAATCTGCACAGAGCAATGGAAAGAGGAGAAATGCAATTTTGAATTTTTAAGAGCTCAAAAAGTTATAGGTGAAGGCTCATACCACAGAAATGGAGGATTAGTCAGTAGTTGTCCCCTAAAAACAAAAAACTAGGGAAGTTAGAAATTAATAAAACAGCCAACAAACAACAAAAATGCATCTGTTTAAAGACACTGAAGGATTAGCAAGTAAGCCATTAATGGAGAAGTCAGGATTTGGGGAGAAGAGAAACTCACGGAGGATAGCCTGATAGTCCATTTATCCCACTCTTTCCTACAAGGTGTGTATCAGTTTCAAAGCTGACAGAGTAGACACTGAGAAGCAGTGTAGAATGGATGTTGAGACAGAGAACCTTAACAGAGTTTCTTCCCATTTCTTAAGGCTAGTAGGTGAAATCTAGAAGTCCAAGGCTTCTAAGACAGTCAAGATTGGTTATACAAGATCCCTCAGGGAAAAGAAGGTCAGTAAGTGAGCTGTGCACATATTTTCTCTAGGTACTCTCCAATTCATAAGCAGTGCAAGTACAGAAAAGCCATATAGAACCTAGAAGTGAAGAGGTGAAGATTTAAATGTCGTTTGCAACAGCGACAGAGTACCGGAGAACTGAAACGGGGTGTACAGGGCTTGCCAAAGAATAGGGTTTCTGATAAATTCTCAAGGCTTTCACTTGGGACCCCTGAAAATGCATAACCTGTGGAGTAAGGGAAAAGCAGAAATACACCAGGTCATATATGAGTACTAATCAACCTTGATATAGCTCAAACCTGCACGGTGCTGAAGTGATATGCCCCTACGTTAATGTCTCATCCAGAGCCCTTACAGCTCCATAAAATGTTATCAGGCATAGCAAGAGAAATGCTAAGAGAAGAAATCAGCAATAGAACTAGACTCAGAGCTGCTACAGACGTTGGAATTGCCCAACACAAATGTTAAAAACAGTTACAATTAATATGCTCAGAAAATAGTTAACATTATGTTAAATTTGACCAGAGGACTAGAGTCCAATAAAGGGGCCAAATGTCAACTTTAGACATGAAAATTACAGTAATGGAAATTGTAAACTCAATAGGCTATATTAGACAAAGAACTGACAAACCACAATTCAAGGGCAAAATTGGGCATGCTGTTTTTGTAATTAAATTTTTATTGGGACACAATCATATTAATCTGGTTACATATTGTCTATGACACTTTTTTGTGTTACAATGCAGAGTTTTCTGTTTGCAACCAAGGTTGTACATCCTGCAAAGCATAAGATATTTACTATCTGGCCTTTTATAGAAAAAGATCACTGATGCAAGGCTAAAGTAAAGAATAGATGACAGAAATAAAGTTCTGCAGAAAATCTCCAGAACGAAGCACTACAATAATTTTTTTACATGAAAACAAAGAAAAGTAAGATAATAAGATCTAATCTATGAAATTGTAATTGAAGAAAGAGAGAAGGTGCTACCAGTATGACATTGAAGAGATAATGGCTGAGATGTTCTAGAAGTGGTGAAATTAATTATCAATAATTTATAATGATCATGCTATAAACCATGGATATCAAGCAGGAAAGCACAAATGAGCATAAAACACCTAAGCATGTTAAAAATAAGGCAAAGAATAAGTGTTAAAAACTAAAAAGCAGCTGAGGGAGGATGTTGAGACAAGTTAACCTTCATGGTGAAACAACAAAATTGATAGTTAACTATTAATAACAAAAATGATAAAGCCAGAGACAATAAAATAACCTCTTTAAATTTCTCAAAGAACACGACTGCCACAATACCTTCAGGTGAAGATTAAAAGTTAAGTCTCTCCCACAAAACTAAGTGACTTCATCAGCAGTAGGCTCTCATTCAGAAGAATTACTAAAAGTAATTCTTTAAGTACAAAGATATAACTGAAAAAACACTAAAATTCAATAAGGACTATAGTAATGGAAAACAAAATATGGGGGTAAATCTAAATAAATTGCAATTCTATAAGCAGTAACATAGCCCATGCACAAAATATATGTAAAATTAAAATGTATGACTTTTATACAATCTATGATCCAGAAATTCCACTCCTATGGACATACTCAAGAGGCATGCACACACACACACCCACATGCACACAAATATACCAAAAACTGGAGACACTGATTAGAAAACTCACTGCAATATTAACTTCCATTTTTAAAACTAGGAACAATGTTAATTGGAAGTGGCCTCCACAGAGCTACGTCCAATTCCCACTAAAATGAAGAGAACAGCAAAAATCATTGCTCCCCCTTTGAAAATTGGAACAAGTCACATGCACGACAAAAGCACACATGTTTTCTAAGCACCTTATGGAGGAAAGGATTTAAAGCAATCTCAAGTTCCTACATTCCAGCTCAGGACAAACGCCTCCTTGGACAGAAGTGATCCACGGCTCTCCTGACCCGGGGGCCATGGTGACGATTAAGAGCAAAACCTGGCATAAAAGGTAAGAGGGATAGCAGAACATACAACAATTTAAACTGCCACTTGCCTATTTCTAAAGTTCACCCTTAAGTTGATAAATTAATTCCAATAATAGCTAGAACTACCCTTTAAAAGGCTGAGTCATTTTGGAGTTGAAATACCCCTGTGAACAGTTTATACCTTCAAAGACTGTCTCATTTGATTGTGTCTACATTTTATAATTGCTTATGTAGCATCTTCAATTTTGAAATTCATGTCAATGAATCCTTCTGAACACCAGCTGCCATCCTAGTTAAATCTTAAATAGACAAATTGCTCATATTTCATGTACTAGTTATTTTTAAAAAAGCCTCATCAAAATGTCATTATGCCCTGTTTTACAAGTATGTTAAATGCTTTTCCCATGAGGAAAAAAAAAAGGACAACTTGGCATTCATTGCTTAAGAAACTAAATGCTGTCTTCTTTGGGCGGATCGGTACTCAAATGTGAACACCAAATCTATGAGAAGAGATGTAATACAATCCACAGTAACCATCCAATTTTTATCACTTCTTTGCTATTATCTCCTCTGGTTCCAGCCCTTCTTACCTTTACTTAGACTATTTCAGGCTCTAACTGGTCTCCCTCTGCCATCAATCTCAGTCCTTTCGATTAGCCCACACGCCTAGCAGTCAGGGTCGAATAGAGAAGTTCACCGCAGTTCCAGAGTAGATGAGAGGTGCACAAATAACTATAATACACAAAAAGCCAGTGCACCGCAATTTCATGTTCTATACTGTAAGAGGGAAAAACACACTATTTCATTTCAACTATGGAGGGCTGCAAAAAAAAAAAAGATTTATACTGGCAATCCTGGAATTAAATAGAAGCAAAATTTCTACTGGCTTTGTGAGAAGGTAGACTCCAAAATGGGAGGAGAACAGTGTCACAGCCAACTCTCACGCATAAAGGACAGGAACCAAGAGTAATTGTACGTACAAAGCAGGACTTCGGTGAAAAGACAGAGCATATGAAAGAATTCCTAGTAAGTGCATGTTACAGTGGAAGATTGAGGACTGAATCGTGCTGGGCTTTATAATGAAAGGGCCTTAGAAGGCTTTTATTCTAATATTCCCTAATAATTAGTTTTACCATCTGAAAATAAAAAGCCACTAAAATGTGTTGAAAAGAATAACAAAGGAAATTCGTGTTGATACCCTACTTTGATTTAACCAAATAGTCATCTACAAAATAATTTCTGTTGAAGTCGTTTTAATCATCCTGAGGAATGTTTACATAACTATACAGCAGAAATTAGAAACCCAAAGTGAAGGCCTGCATCCAGCATCAGCCAGACTTGTTAGCTTAGTGTACACTGTATAAACAAACAAGAAAAACTGAAGTACTTAAACTGGTAATGCTATGTTTGTAATTTACCAGCACTTACCCATTATTCCCTGTTGTCTTACATATTAATTTTTTTTAAATTAACTGGCTGAACTCTAAAAGCAAATGGACTGTGATCCTATATGATCACCACTATTGTTAACTACCCTTCTTTCTTCTTACCAATGGCCCAAAGGTGTTAAAAGAAACCAAAAAATGAAAAAAAAACAGTTCCTTGGTAATGAAAATACCTATATAAAAATAAAGTGAAATGATTTCCACTGAAATATCTTATTTAAAAAACCTTGCCACTCAAATCATATGCATTGTAGGTTTTGTGTTTCTATAAATTAGGATCAAAATGTGTGCATAGATTTCTTTGTACATTAAAGTGCAAGTTTCTAAATTACACCTAAATTTTTACTTTTGTTTGTTTTCTCCCTTTTTAAAAAAATTATTGAATTTATGGGAGTGATATCGCTTCATAAAAACAGACAGGATTCAGGTGCATGGTGCTATAATACATCATCAGTATATTGCATTGTGTGTTCACCACCCACCGTCAAGCTCCTTCCATCACCATTTACCCCTTACCTTTTCTGCCCTTTCCCACCCCCTTTTCCCTCTCATAATCACTGCCCTGTTGTCTGGGTCTATGAAGCTTTGGGTTTTGTTTTGTTTTTTTGCTTAATCCCTTCACATATTTGAGCTCCCAATCCCCTTCCTCTGAAGGCTGTCAGTCTGTTGTCTACGTGTGAGTCTGTTTCTGTTTTGCTTGTTTGTTTTGTTCATTAGATTGCACAAGTAAGGGAAATCATATGGCCTTTATATTTCTCTGACTGACTATTTCACTCAGCATAATACTCTCCAGGTCCATCCATTCTTTCAAAGAAGGCAAGACTTCTTTTTTTGCGGGCCAGTGGTATTCCGTTGTGTAAATGTACCAAGGCCTTTTTATCC
>PVKM010005318.1:0-48304 GCA_004027735.1 Carollia perspicillata | reverse complement strand
GTGAGTGCAACAGTCTGCATTCTCACCAACAGTGCAAAAGGGTTCTCCTTTCTCCACATCTTCACCAGCGCCTGTTGTTTGTTGATTTATTGATGGTAGCCATTCTGACAGGTGTGAGATGACCTCTTATTGTGGTTTTACTTTGCATCTCTCTGATGATTAATGACACTGAGCATTTTTTCATGTCTATTGACTATCTCTATGTCCTCTTTGGAGAAGTATTTAAGTTCTTTGCCATTTTTTAATTGGGTTGTTTGTCTTTCTACTGTTGAGCTGTGTATGTTCTTTATATGTTGTGGATATTAACCCCTTATCAGATGTATCACTGGTGAATTTGTTTTTCCATGCAGTGAGTTAGTTGCCTTTTCATTTTGTTGATGGTTTCTTTTGCTATGCAAAAAGCTTTCTGCAGTCCCGTTTATTTATTTTTGCTTTGCTTCCCTTGCCTGAGGAGGCATATTGGCAAAATAATTGCTACAAGAGATGTCTGAGATTTTACTGTTTTTGTTTTCTTTTAGCATTTTTATGGTTTCGTCTTTTAAGTCTACATTTAAGTCTTTTATCCATTTTGAGTTTATTCTTGTGTGTTATGTAAGTTGGTGGTCTATTTTCATTTTTTCACATGTACTTGTCCAATTTTCCCAACATTGTCTTTACTCTGATGTAAGCTCTTGCCCACTTTGTCAAATACTAACTGACTATAAAGTCATGGGTTTATATTTGGGATCTCTATTCTGTTCCATTGATCTATATGCCTGTTCTTACGCTAGTATAGGCTGTTTTGATTACAGTGGCCTGGAAGTAGAGTTGGATATCAGGTATTGTGATATCTCCAACTTTGTTCTTCTTTCTCAAGGTTGTTGAGGCTACTCAGGGTCTTTTACTGTTCCATATAAATTTTTGTAATATTTGCTCTAGATGTGTCAATCTATAAATTGCTTGGGCTAGTATGGACATGTTAATGACATTAATTCTTCCAATCAATGAATACATTAAATGCTTCCAGTTATTTGCATTTTCCTCAATTTTGTTCTTCAGTATCCTATAATTTTCTGAGTATAGGTTTTTTACCTCCTTAGTTACCTCCTTAGTTAAATTTATTCCTATGTAATTTATTTTGTTGTTGTTGCAATAATAAATCAAACTGTTTTCTTAATTTCTCTTTCTGAGAGTTCACTATTGGTGTATAAAAATGCCACCAGTGCTGGCCAGTGGCTCAGTTTGGTTGGAGCATTGTCCTCTACACCGAAGAATTGGAGGTTCAATTCCTAGTCAGGGCACAAAACTAGGTTGTGGGTTTGATTGCCAGTCAGGGCACATACAAGAGGCAACCAATAGATGTTTCTCTCCCTCCCTCTCCCTCTTCCTCTTCCTCTCTCTCTCTCTCTCTTTTTCCTTTCCTCTCTTTTTCTACAGTCAATAAACAAATCCTCAAGTGAAGGTTAAAGAATAAATTTAAAATTTTTTTAAATGCTACCAATTTCTAAATATTAATTTTGTACCCTGCCACTTCACTGTATTCATATATTAGATCAAAGAGTTTTTTGGTGGAGTCTTAGGCTTTCTATGTACACTATCACATCATCTGCAAATAATGACAATTTTACTTCCTCCTTTGCAGTTTGGATGCCTTTTACTTTTTCTTCTTGTCCAATTGCCATGGCTAGGACTTGCAGTACTATGTTGAATAAGAGTGGTGAAAGTAGACAGCCCTGTCTTGTTCCTGATCCTAAGGGAAACACTTTTAGTTTTTGCCCATTGAGTACAATAAAATTTTGATCCCCATCCACTCAGTTATTAAAATGCAGAAGGTCCCTGATTGGTGTGGTTCAATGGGTTGAGTGTTGTCCTGTAAACCAAAAGGTTGCCAGTTTGATTTCTGGTCAGAGCACATGCCTGGACTGCAGGCCAGGTCCCTGGTTAGGGGAGTAAGAGGCAACTGATAGATGTTTCTCTCACACATCAATGTTTCTCTCTCTTTCTTTCTTACTCCTTTCCCCTCTCTCTAAAAATAAATAAAATTTTTTAAAAAGACCTTGGGTCATATGACCTTGCAAAGGTGTAAATAGAGATAGTTCTACTTTTTTCCTTTTATATTTTATTCTGTTTCCTTTGCTTGCTTCACTACAATAGTTAGAAGCCAATACAATGGCAGGTAGGATGAGTGAACATGGCCATTAATGAAATTGTTCTTTATCATACAAAGAAAGCATTCACTATTTTACCATTTAAACATGATATTAGTTGTAGGTTTTTCACAGATGCCCTTTTCAGATTAATGAAGCTATTTTCTATTTCTAGTTTGCTAGAAGTTTTTAATTATGTGTGGGTATTGTCAAATACTTTTTTCTGTTCTATTAAAATGATCATATGATATTTCTCATTTACTCTGTTAATACAGTGAGATTTTCCAAATGTTAAATCAACCTTGCAATCTGGGATAAACCTTACTTGATCATAATATATTTTTCTTTTCTTATATTGCTGAATTTAATTTGCAGGAGTTTTATTAAGGATTTTTGCATCTATAACCATGAGTAATATTGTTCTAAAATTTTCCTTTATTGAAATGTTCTCTCAGGTTTGGTATTAGAATTATGCTAGCCTCATTGGTTGGAATTATTCCTCCTTCCTCTATTTTTTTGAAAGAGTTTAGTTAAGATTGGTGTTATTTCTAAAATGTTTGATAGAATTCACTGGTAAGACCATTGATCCATAGATTTCTTGTAGAAAGTTTTATTTTTTTTAATTAAAAAATCAAGTTTTTATTGATAAAGTTCTATTTAGGTGTTCTGTTCCATCTCGTGTCCATTTTCTAAGCTGTATTTTTCAAGAAATTTATCCAATTCACCTAAATAGTATAATTTTTTGGCATAAAGATATTCATAACATGCCCTTATTGTCTGTTTAATTTCTATAACTTCCATAGTCATAATTCCTCTTCAATTCCCGATATTGGTAAGTTGTGTTCTTTGTTCTTGGTCTTTGTAAAAGAAACAAGTTTTACCTATAAAATTTTCATAATTTCAACAGTTTATTACAATGTGCCTTTTTTTTTTTTTTTTGCATTTATGCTGTGTTGAGTTCACTAGAGTCATTGAGTGTGGAAATTTAACTCTTTCACCAAATTTGGGAAATTTGGGGCATTATTTCTTCAATTATTTTTTTTTTCCGCCCTGATATTGCTCTGATTTTTTCCTTGGCCTTATACAGTTAGACTATTTAATACTATCCTACATATCCCTCATACTATATTCATTTTTAATTCTTTTTTCTCTGTGTCCTTTACATTAGAAAATCTCTTATTAATCTATTTTCAATTTCACTGACTTTTCTTCTGTCATCCTTATTCTAATGATCAACCCATCAAGTTATTTTCTTATTTCAGATATTATATTGTTCAGCTTTAAATTCTCATTTGGTTCTTTTTGTAATTTCAATCTGTGTTCCAAAATGCCCTACTTTTTTTCACATTTTCCTTATCCTTCACATGTTGAGTAATTTTGGGTTAGATCTTAGACATCATTACTATCACATTTTGGAGACTCTGAATACTTTCACAGAGTGTCACTTTTGTTTGTTTGTTTTAACAAAATGCTTACACACTAAGACCCAAACAGCATTTTCTGTCTTTCCTGGAGTGGACAGCAGTTCAAATACCTGTTTATTTCTTTTATACTTACACAGGCTGCTCTTAAAGACTATTCTGTTCATGGACAGCTTGAGGATCCATCAAAAATTGGGGCAAAGTTTACACACAGAATGTGGGACTCCCTTTCTAGTTTCCTTTCTTTCCAGGATTACCTTCTCACTTCCCAAAAGGTACGGTTGCCCCCAAGTCTATTCCCTGATTCTTCAGGCCAGAAAGACTGCTGATTTTCTACTGCAGTTTTATTAGCTTTCCCTGTTTGGCACAGACTGGGGCCTGCCCTCACTCTGAAAGCCTTAAAAATGACCAACTTACCCCATATCCCTCTCCCTTCTTTCAAATGTCACCACCTCTCAAGATTTAGCCTGCTTTTGGTTGCTCTCCAGTATCTTCAAAAAGTTGTTCTTCATTATTTGTCCACAGTTTATAGTTGTAATCCCCACTCAATTTTAAATGAATTAATTTATAAAAGACTTTTTTCACTACCAATTGTCCTCTGATAATAAAGACTCCTTGTATTGTCTTAATGAAGAATTAAATGTTAGCATTCTTTTTCACTCCTCCATGCCTTTACACATTCTGTGCTTTTGCCTACAATGTCCTTAATTCTCATAACCCCACCAAATACACATCCTCTATGTCTATTTTGTATATTTTAGAAGAACATAGTAAAGCTTTGCCATTCCTTACTATGCAGCAGGAAGAAAGAAGGAATTGCCACCTTTCATGTCGGCATGAATGGAACTGGAGAGCATTATGCTAAGTAAAATAACCCAGGCAGAGAAAGACAAATACCATATTATCTCACCTATAAGAGGAACCTTAATGAACAAAACTAACAAACAAAATAGAACCATAGGCATGGAAATAAGGAACAGACTGACAACAACCAATGGGGAGAAGGAGTGGAATAAGAGGGAAAAGAAGGGGAAGGGTCAAGTCAAGAAACAGGTGTAAATGACCCACGGACATGGAAATAGAGTGGGGATTATTGATTCTGGGAGCAGGGGTGGAGGGTGTGGCAGGGGAGAACAACGGGGGAAATTGGGACAACTGTACAGAACAACAATAAAAAAAAGTTTTGCCATTCCCCAAGTTTTAAATATCTAAAATTTCAACTGAGAATACTTAAATTGGAACTAACTCAGATGTTTATCGATATAACAATGTCACATACATAGCATAAAATACTACATAGAAGAAAACAAGGTAAAGCTGTATAAGTTGACAAAGAAGTCTAAGTCATAATTTTAATGAAAAAATGGTAAAGTATAAAGCAATATATGTAAAAAGGGGGTGGTACCCTCCCACAAAATAAAATTGCATATTTTTATATAATAATGTATATTTGTACATGATTGTATAGACAGAGGTCTGAAAGTGTACAAACCAGATTGAAAATAGTAAACATGTTTGGGAAGAAAAACAGAATTCAGGGTGGGGAGAGAAATTAAGAAAATCTCCTTCACTTGTTTTTCCAATAATTATTTATGCAAGAATCACTTAATGATTGCTTGCCATAGGCCAGGCACTTTTCTACAAAAGAAACATATTTGCATATTACTTGTGTGATATGAAAATATTATTAATTTTAAATGGAAGTATTAATTCAATAAGAAAGTGAAGTAACAGAAAAGGTGCTTAAAAAATGCAATCCCTTATGTTACTAAAGTACTAAAAGCTCAGGACCCTTTTAAAGATAAATAAATTAATTTAGTGTTATTTTTAAATCTGTTCTATCTAACTCAGATTAAATTCTTATTGTTTAGATCTGGACCCAATGAAGAAACAAACCAATTTCTCTTTTTTCCCCTTTTAATACAATTCCAGTCTCTTAACTAGCTCTTCTGAGGTTTGGAAGTAGCTGGTGAGGTCTAAAGTTCCCACTTTTCAGGTATCACATGGCTGCTTGCAGTTAAAAATATGTAGATTTTTTAACTAACATAGTAGAATAAATGTGGATGAGCAATCCAGAAAGGAAACCTAGCCTTCATGAAGTTCATTCTTGGCCTCACATTGACACACTTACTTGTCTTAGCCAGGTGACACACAGGACATCTTATACATTTAAATATTGAAATAACTTGGTGTAACTCAGCATTTTAATCTTTCTCCCCAATTCTTCCTAGTAACAAGGCCTTCACTACTTCAACAAGGAAGTTCATCTCATTTTTAGACAACCGTAACTGTTCTGAAGTTTTTCTTCTGCTGCTCCTGTGGCTCTGGCTCCCTGTGACTCCCACCTGCTGCTCTGGGTTTGGCCCTCCACAGGATGCACTTTCTGCTATGGCATTGCTTTAGCCATCTCAGGGCAGCTGTCAGGTTCTCTTAAGACTTCTGTTCTTCTGAGTAAACATGCCTGGTTCTTTTAACCTAAAGGAAGCTTCTACCAACTGGCCCTGAGTGAGAAATTTAATTTATCTGCAACCAGGCTATTTGTCCGATTGAAAAATACAAGATTTGGCTTTTAACTTAATGCAGTAAATGGTTTCTTGGCTAATCATTACAAAGACCTTCTGGCATTTGTCTTCAAAGAAGTATCCCTCCGCTTGCTTGCACACATGCCTATATGCAACATACATATTGCCTATCCCATTTTCTCTTAAAGAAGCTTTAAAATGAGCACCAGAAGTATCCATCCTCAATTCATGTGACTGGGGTTTACACCCAAGAGGTTTGTACCCTCTGCTTCATCACATGATTTCATTTGAGCTACAGTTCATTTACTCCAGATTGTGGTATTTCATTCTTATAAATTCACACTTATTTCTTCTTATTTTTGGACCCCTAAGATACTAGGCTCATTAAACTTTATCCAATAAGCTTTAATTTAGAATGGACTTAGCAATATGTTTGTTAATTATATGCACTTAACCATATCAGTTCCATTTCTTTGGACATGGTTAAATTAACTACTTTCTATCTTTGGGAAATTAGGGGGAAAATGTCCAAGTCTAGAAAACCTATAGAGGACATCCACCTACTTCATCCTGGTCCTCAGAAGAACCTAACATACCCTTCAATCTAAACCTTTTTGGAGGGGCAAGGGTGGAGAGATTATTAGTCTTTCCTAAAAAATCATACCTAGAAATTTTTTTAACTTTTAGTCCCAGCTCCTGCTTGATTTCTGTCCCAGTTTTCCTCGTTATGAAACAAAGGTAATAAGACCCCTGGTTTAATTATCTCACAGAGGTACTATAAGATTTGTATAAGATAACATATGAAAAAGCTCATTTAAAAGTATAAAGAGCAATAAAAATATAAGATACAATATTATTAATAATAATGTCACCTTCTATGACCACAAATGAGATATTCTACACTGATTTGAGAGAGGTGGGGAAGGCAGGAAGAGAGAAAAGAAGAGGAACATTGATGCAAGAGAGAAACAATGATTGGTTGCCCATCATGTGTGCCCTGACCAGGGACCAAACTCGCAAGCTAGCCACGTGCCCCAACCAGGAACGGAACCCACAACCTTTGCGTTTACAGGAGGACGCTCCAACCAACCGAACCACATCAGCCAGGGCGAATCCCCTCCTTTTAACGCTGTGATATTTTAATTAAATTCTCTTTTTTATCTCCTTTTTTCATACCACCGACCAAAAAACAATTTTTTCAGCATAACCTTGTAACCTTGGACTTTAATTTCAAATGCCAGCACAGATTTACAGAGTAAAACATAAGTATATTCTGAGATTTTGAAAACCTCGGCCTTCCTGACTTCATTTTCTTTTTCTTTTTTTATAACCTTTTCTATATTCTCTTGGAAAAAAAATCAAACTGCGTACTAATATTATAGTAACTGTCACCATCATGACTATTTTAGTTACAGTTATCCACCTTGAAACTCTTACTAGTTGGCCTCATGACTTTCCTATGCAAAAGTACCAGATATACTTTTTCAACTGTGTGTCCTAAATTTTTCCAGATTTTAAAAGCCCATTATAGTGTTTCTACATTAAAATTATAGCCACTAGGGCTGCTCTACAGCTTTAGAATTTGAAACTATTTTCTTACATCCAAGAATGCAAATTCACAAAAATGACAACACAAAAGTAGAAAGATTGCACTGAAAAACAAAAAGCAACAATGGAGGAAAGCTGTCACACATTCTACACCTAGACGATAAGAAACAAAAACGTCCTTACCACCTCCCCTACCCCAGTCTTTGCTAGCACCAAGCTGCATTATTTTACCTAAAGTAAACTAACCCACTAACCCACAGACTCTATTTTTATGCAATTTTTTCTTTCTCTCAATATCCCTTTCTTCCTCTTTCTCATTCACTACATTCCTCAGCCTGATAACAAAAACAAATATTTATTAAATGCCTGTAAGTACAAGACCATGTGTGCTAAATGCTAGGGAAAACATGTGAGAACAAAATAGGCCAGTCCGTAGTGAAGACAGACAGGGAACAAAAATCACACAAATAAACATGTAATTTTTAATTGCTATGTCAGCTATGATATAAATTAAAGGGTGGGAAGTAAGACCTTGGCAGGCAGACAAGATTTGAATTGAAAGATCAGGGAAGGCTTCTCTGAAGAAGTAACATCTAAATGGGGACCTAATGATTAGAAGGAACTATTCTAAAGGAGAACGGGGAGGAGTATATTCCAGTTGAGAAGACAGCATTATGTGAAGAGCTTGCAGCAGAAAAACACTGGAGTGTGTAGACCAGTATAGCAGCTGACTCAGAAGACACCACTGGGAGAAAGGCGAGAGCTGAGGCTGACAATGCAGAAGCCATATCATGTAGGGCCAGGGCTTTGCAAATTATGTTAAAGATTTTTTGTTTTAATTAAAAAGTAATAGAAATCCAAGAAAAGGTCTTTCTTGTATTAAAAAAAAAATGGTAAGTGGAGTTTTTCCTCCTATAATGAATATGGAATTAAGTTCAAGTATAAAGAACAACATGGGAATGATCAACACCAAATTCAAAAGAATGGTTTACCTCTGGCCCAAAGAAAGGGAGATGTAAAATTGATAAAGTGTTCGCAGGACACTTCAACTATATTTTTTATGTTTTATTTCTCATAAAACATAGGTATTTTAACCTATTATTTATACATTTCTGTATGACTGAAATTTTCATAATAAATTTTTTTAAAGAATTAATGAATGTTAAGAATTCACCAGCTCATTTCCTTCTCCTCTTCTTTACCAAGCTCATATTAAATCTTCTGAATTTGGAGAAAGACAAGCACACAGAATTTAAGGACCTCCCTCTTACACACTTTGTTTCCTGGGCCTTTATTTTCTAAACTTTTTGCATCAGATGTTAGTTCTCTGTAACTAGCTTATCTTTTGTTTATCATACACTATAATCCTTGTACCTTTCCAACAACCAGAGGGTTAATATGATTAAATGAGATAAAGCATTTAACGTAGCATTTAACACACAAGAGCTCAATTAATTTCAACTATCGTTAAACATATTTAGCAATATATTTTAAATATTTAATATTACATACCAATATTAAATATATTGTTATATATATTTAACATGTATTTAACAAATGTTTGTTAAATATATATAACAAACATATATTTGTTAATATATTCCCCAATATATTTGTTAAATATATATATTTAATATTGTTAAATATATTAGTAATTGCCTACCAGTGTTAAATATATTGTTAAATATATTTAACAATAGTATTTATTATACTCTATATCCCCAGTCCTAATATGGGTCAGAACATTAGAACTAAAGAAAAAAAACAAAACCTGAGTATATATGGCCAAACGGTGCTCCAGTATTTTGAATGTATGTATACTACATATACTCACAAACACACACAAAAACGCATACACATGTATAACATATATTTCCAATACTGAATTTTTCAAATGCATACTTTTTCTGTACTTATTTAAGCAGTAAGTAACAAAATGTTAATTTGAGGCCTTGTTATTACCAGTAAAGAAATACTTTAAAGAAAAAATCAGAACCTGCATTTGACGGTACATGATTACAATTGAAGTAAGTTTAGTAAGTTTACTAACTTCTCCTAAGTACAATGCTACATTGAAAGTATGTATGATTTGCACAGCTGCAATAATATCCACTATGGTCAATACTGTGTTTAAAAGGCTCATTTTTGCAATATCAAATAATTCGTGCAAAACTTCAATCTTATAAAATTGAATATTGACATCAAAATTTTCTACAACAGAGAGAACAGTCTTTGATGTGAGAGCATTATTAAAATCATATCTTTTCACTTAATTTTCTTTGTACAAATAGCACAGATCCTCTCACTTCTCCTTCCAACTCACAAAAACAATAAAAAGCTGTCTTCAGAAAGGCCCTTAAATTAAACATCACGATGAAATGAGTACTAGGGCCCTAAAAATAAGAAAACTTATGACAGTTGTTGTTACCTAGAAGTTTAAAAACGATCTCACTGAATCTTCATGTGAACATTATATTCTAAATTATATTTTCAGAACTTGCTCCTGTGAAAAAACAAGTTTGTCACTCAATATTCCTCAGTTTGAGGTTTGGCCTTAAATTGCTTTGGTAATCATTCCTCCATGCCCACTTCCTTGTTCTTAATCACAAATCTAATCATGTATTTTTATAAATATCCAAAATTAAATATATTTATCTACTTATGTAAATACTTTTCAGTTAACTTTTACCGATAGTCTACGTAGGGATCTCAGTAACAAATACATTTGGAGCTTTTTAGATTTGCTCTAGCTGCTTGTAGATTCATATTATATTTAACTGTTTAAATAGATCAAAATTCTATGCATTTTAAAAAACGGATATAAGAAATTAATTCCAAGTTTTGTTTTACTTACCAAGCTCTGCCATTCCACCTCACTGCCTGAACAATATTATCAGCTCTTCGGATACTCATTCTTGCTAAGTAAAAGGATATTTCTTCTCTAGCTGGATTAATAATCAACTTTCTAGATAGTTCATTTGTAATTCTCTTCTGGTTAACCCTTAGCATTACAGCAGTCTGCCCAATGCATGCTAACCGACTTACGAAGCAGAAAGAAAAAGATGAAATTCAATTACACTGATAAAAAATGGAAAATAAAAATGAGGGACATTTTAGATTAGGCACAAAAGAACAATTAGCCTTATTTTTTTACACTAGTAAGAATAAATCTTTATGTTAGATATTACAAAAGCACTCAAGTCATAAACATAAGAAACCAGAGACATGAACAGAAAACCTAATAAGCTTCCACCACACCAGTCTAGTGCATTATCAGCCTATGTTTTCTGCTTTCTTGCATTCAAATAAATACAAATCAGCTCTGGGCACAATAGATACATTTTTCTTTTAGTGGGAAGGTCTCACATTCAAACTCTAAATGCCTCCTCGCTCAATAGCTGTCATCACTTGGTTCCTTATCATACAGTGAGTGCCATCTGCCTCTATGGAAAATTTCTCCAATGTGATCTGTAAACACTTGAAAGAGAATAATCTGGAGCTCTTGTTGAAAATATAGACACCTAGGTCCTATTTCAGAAATCTGAAGCACCTCAGGGGATTCTTAGGTACATTAAAAGATTGCGAGCCACTGCTCTAGGACCATTTCTGACCATACCTAAAAGAAACGCCAACACAGAATGGTATCTGGACACAGAATGAAATAAACTACTCTTGCTGCAAGTTTGACCTTGACTTTTTGCTGTGGTTCCAATAACTAGGATTCTATCTTGTTTTCCTGTACCTGAATGCACCAGTCCATCCAACACCATGACCCTCCTGTGGTCTTGATAACCTTCCACTTGCAGACTACTCGGAAACTGAAATCTGCCCTTTAACTCCACTTGGTGTCTATGGCCTTATTGTGCCCTAGCTGCCTAAATCTCAAAGTACCACTTACCCCAGACTTTTCTTGCTCTGTCTGCTTTATGAAACACTTTAATCTCCTGTTTTATGCCTCTCTTATACATACATGGACTATACTTACTGGTGTTCATTGTCCAACTTTCAGCTACTGCAATTTGTCTGCTGTATTGCCTGTCTCCCAAGGCTGCTCCCATCCCAGTAGATCCCTACCAGTCTGCTCTATACCTGTTATGATGAACAAGTCACATTTATTAGTTAGTCACATCTAGAGATGTAAAAGGAACAACTAGCTACAAGGTGAAAAAACAGACATGGCAGCCAGTAGTTTCACAAATTGCTACAGAAACCTGTGTTCATGGTCAGAGTAAGGGAAAAGAAAATGACTAGAAAAAGAAAAAACATGGAAAACTAAAAGAAAACCTTGAGAACTGGAATAGTAGACAAGATGAATGAAGTGAAAAATGTATTAATTCTTATCATTCGTTTTTATTTTTATGGAAGAACCTTTTTTAAAGGTCAACACAACAATGATTATTTAACCTGGAGAGAAGATTAAAGTGACTAAAAAGAAACAGTGCTGGAACAGAACTCAGAAGACTTGGGTTTCTCCTGCCTCTCTACCGCTTCCTGTATTAATGACCTAGATTAAGTCTCTTAATTTCTGTGTCTGGTCCCTATATGGGTATAATAACCATGTCTTGTGTGCCTAGAATTATTTTGATAATTAAACAAGATCATATTTATTAAAGATCTTTGAAACTACAAATACTATATAAATAGGAAATTACTATATGAATTATATATAGCTACATAAATTGCCATTGTAGCAAGATAAAAATGAAAACATCTACAAAAGATACAATGTGGCAATTTTATATGCACATATAAAGTACAGTTTGTATACAATATTATATTAATTATATTTGTCTCAGGTGTACAATATAGTGATGCAATACTTTTCTATTGTACAATGTGGTCATACCACAAATTCTAGTAGTCATCTGTCACTGTGCAAACTTATCACATTATTTACTATATTCCCTCTTACCTTTTTTATCCATCCACCCACCTCCCCTATGGCAATTGTTCCCTTGGTCTCTATTTCAATGAGTCTAATTTTGTTTTGTATTGTTGTTTGGTTGGTTTTTGTTTTTTTAGATTCCAAATATAAGTAAAACGATATGGTATTTGTCTTATTTCACTTAGCATAATATCCTCTAGGTCCATCCATGTTGTCTCAAATGGCAAGATTTTATTCTTTTTTTATTGCTGTGTAATATTCTATTTTGTGTGTATGTGCCTTGCTTTATCTAGTCATCTATTGATGGACACCTAGGCTGCTTCCATATCTCAGCTATCGTAAATAATGCTATGATGAATATATGACTGCATATATCTTTTCAAGTTAGTTTTTACATTTTCTTCAAATAAATATCAGAAATGAATTTCCTAGTTCATATGGTACATGTGTTTTTAAAGGAATGTATAAACAATACACAGTAAAAGAAGTAATTAGGAGTTTGTGAAATGTATTTCCTAAGAAAATTTCAAGAATAGGACCGATATCAGTAATGGGGAGAATAAAGTAAAATCATCCCCAAATATAGATAAATAATCAAATTAACCTGAGTTGCCCAGGTCAAACACAAACATTAAGAGCCTACCAGAAGGACTACTAGATGAGAACAAGGATCATTTGGAGTGACTAGTGACATTTCTCATTCAGAAACATCTCCCTAAATCTAGAATCAGAGTGATTTCAAGTGGCAAAAGTCTGGGGCATTTGTTGCAAGACATTTAGACTGCATCCAACATGGCTAAGATTTAGTCAAGTCCTGTGACTTAATTTAACTGGATTAATGCACACATATTAGCATTGAGAAGGCAGAAGTCCTTAACCAGTGTACAAATTGGTTGATGAGAATTTCCTATGTAAAAAAAAAAAAAAACAAGGTTTGATTCTTGACTTAAAAAATACACACTTCGATTTCTTTATGTTTCGATAAATGCATTTAATATTGTTCAAAACCCACTATATTCTGGGCATTGTTCATGACAGTGAGAAATATGAGTGACAGAAAATCAAAAATTCTCTGCTATATGAGCTTATATTCTAGGAAATATTAGAAAAAGATGACCAATAAATTTAATAGATATGCAAATTAGCATACTGAGAGTTGATAGGAGCCATGGAAACAAATAGAAATGCATTAGGGAGATCAGGAATGTTTGGAAGATTGCAATTTTAAAATACAGTGGTCAAGGTAGACCTCACAGAGATGCCTAAGCAAGGTCTTAAAAAGGTGCTAGGTTTGGTGGGGTTCTATAATCATAAAGGGTTTTTCTCGCCAATTTGTAAATTTTATCACTTTAATTATAAATGAAAGATATCCTTATAAATTAACTTTCATATTATAACAGTGAAAAGTTGTAAATCAATAATATAATGGTGAAACAAACTGTGGCACATCCATATAATAGTATATGGTATAGTCATTAAAAATCATGTTTCCTATTGACTTGGGGAAATCCAATAAAATGATTTCTTAAATACAAAAGTGTATCTAATGCATGACCCAGTTTTGCTTTTTTTTCATTTAGTCAACCACTATTTTTCGACTCCCTACTATGAGCCACACAGTGTACTGGGCACTGGAGAGAGGGCAGTGAACAAGATAGACATGTTCTCTCTTCTCATACATACATAAACTAAAGACTGAAATAAAATCTATCAAAATGTGACTAAGGACTAAATTTTTTTGTGAAACAAGCTGAAATGATTATTTTATTTTTCCTCTATATTTAAATAAACTCAAAAACTTCTAAATATGTTCTGAATAATTCCAAAATAAACTTTGCCATTTATATTGCCCTAACTATCATGGTTCATACTTACAGTGGGATATATTTTTGGATAAAGCACAAATTTATATTCATTCAATGAAACGTATATTGCCTGTTTCAATCATATACTCATTGTTATGTCCTGCAACATTTAATACAATTGAATAACACGAGGTCATTTTCTCCAGAGGCAAAAACTGAGAAACAAAACAGTTAAGTAATTTGCCGCACTGGAAAGAAAAAGTGTTGAACTCCTAAATAATAATAATGTGTACAGAAGTGTCTCATACAGTGCCTGGATCAAAGAAAGACTGCAGATTCTGAATGCCATTCTAGCACCTTAGAGTACATCTCTCCGCACTCATGCTGGTGCTTTTGTCATGGAAAAAAATCACTTATTTAAAATGGAACTTCAATAGTTATAAAAAACCTTATCTGAATCCCAACCCCAATACCACTACTACAAGATGTTAGTTTTATTCCCTCTTGCCTTAATTACTAAAATGACCAGTCAACAAGTTAGACATAATCTAAAATGCTTCTTCATTCTTCCTGTCAAGTTTTTATATTTAAATAGAATGGAAAATGGCATCTATTTGTCTACCCCTAACTAGTTGAGTTACCTTTGGCAAGTTATTTAAACTTTCTGCTTTCACTTTTCTTATTTTTCAAATGCAAGAATTAGACTAGATAGTCTCAAAAGTCCTTAAGTCTAGAATTTCAGGATATTATGATTTCAAGTTTATGATGTGCATAGAAAAAAATTAAAGGAACACAGCTTCTCAAAAGTAAAGAAAATTTACAACAATAAGGACAGTTGGCTGGAAAAACTAAAAAAAGAAAATGTGGTATTAAAAGAGAATTTGAAAAGCTCCTCAGCCCCCTGGACCCAATCCAGCTTCAATTACACAAGGGTTGTTTGGAGACAATAGAGACGAAGAAATATGAAGGTCCCTTTGATCATCAAAAGATAATCTTTTTCCTTTAAAAGATAGTGTTCCTATATGACCTCCCGTTGTAAATGCACACACATACCCCACAACTAACCATTTTAATATTTAATTGATATGGAAGAAAAATAGAAGTCACTTATTTTGTTAAAATAAAAGTATTTCAAACCCAGAAAAGGTGATTTAGTCGTGAGGGTTTTTAGGAAATATTATTGTATCCAATCCTTTTCTATCACCTCCTCTGCAATACAAAGCCCTAATAGCTCTTCAAATTGTGGCATTTTCTTATGTACAGAGAGGAAAATTTGTATGGCCATTGCAGCAACACCTAAACAGTTTCCTGTAAACTTCCTGTGTTGGAAGTCATAGAATTTATGATAAAACCCTGTAGAATGTTGAAACAAATTTCTTTCGTATTTATCATTCATTTTATTCACTGTGCATTTGAAGGAAAACCTTTTAAGAACACCAATAATGTGAGAAAGCTACAACTACTAAATTTATTGTTAAGTATCACATCATTGGTCCTCCTGGGAGTTCAGGAAGAAAGCTTAAATCACATTTCCTAACACATTGGAGAGCTTCCCAGAGATGTGATGGCCCACAGAGGCAAGCCATCCAAAGCGCACTGGAATCTCAGAGATGGTGACAAAGAAATATCACTTTGCTCAATAAAAGCAAATTGAAGTTGCCCTTTTATTTTTTCTAACAAAGTAAAAACTCTAACTCCATTTTTCTCCTTTCCTTCCCCCTCCCCCTCCTGTTTCACCTGGCTAAACTGTAGGTATTTGTTCCATCACCTGACCAAGGGGCTGGCTAGAAATATTAGAAAAAAACAATCTACCATTGTTACATGAGACAACAACCTTTCATGTCCTTGAAGCTCACCATGACCTTTCATCTCTCCTATCCCCAATGGTCTCTCCTAACAACTAAAACTACACTCCGTTGGGCTGAATTCCAGATTGTCATAAAAAGAACTCTGTCCTTTCAAAACAAAACCAATTTTTACACCAAGGTGGGGGAGAAACACAAGTCCATTGTTCCCTCACAGATGGAAGTTGGAGTTACTAAGGCAACTGCTCTAATCCTCCTTTTTACCACCTTTTTCACATCACTGGCCTATCAAGTATGCTACCTTTTAACTCATAAGCTCAAAAGCTGGTAGTCTAACTGGCTGCCCTAATTAGCTACGATTTTCACACTACAGACAACATGATGAGCTAATCGAAATTTGCAAAATAATGACGTACCTCCAGCAAATATTCCTCCTCCTGAGGCCCAGTCTTAGAATAACAATAATGAGACCATTATTAGAGAAGGGCATTAAAATGCTGCACTGCTGCTAAACAGAGAACTTGATTGTTCTGGTCTTGTCCATTGAATCAACAACCTATTGTTGTGGACTTGAAAAATAAAGGACTGGAGAATGGGTGCCATGATGATTGGTCTGTGCGGCCATACCGGCACTCTGTAGAATTGTTTTCTTTTGAAACTCTTGATGGACTAGTAGTTTTGTTTAAAAGTAACATAAAAGGCGATTGTCTGGATAAAAAGTCCTATTTATTGAAATCCTTAGAAGCAGTTGCATGGATTTGTTCATGACCCCTGAGATAAATACATAGTGACCATAATAACACCATTTGTAGAGAGCCCTATTACCACTGCCTACAGTAACATAAGAGACAGTCTTTTCTAGCTACTGTAGGAAGGAAGGAAGTACTTCTGAGCAGAAAGCAAGAATGATAAAAGGTCAAATACTGGATAAAGCTCATTAATCTCTGAAAGGGAGACTTTTAAAAATAGTGCTAATTTAAGAATTCTGTACAATTGCTACAGACTCAAGCATATGTAAAAAGGCTCATGGCTCTTCTTATTTTCTCACTTTTGCGCTTCTTTCCTTTGGTTAAAAGAAGAAGATTAAAATAAAATGATTATTAAATAACTGCAGCAAGATGTCTCAGGATAACCGAGAGAACAAGAAACTCAAAGGTTTCCAGATAATTATTCTTACGGACATCCCTAGTCTATAACAAGAATAATAAAATACCGAAGTTAAAGGTTAACTAGCGTAGGATTCTCAGCAGTAGAAAAGCACTGTTTACACACTGTAAAAGTGTCTTCTACATGGAGCCACAGAACATGTTTTCTGTAAAGTCAGGTCAGGATTTTAGTGCTGAATGATACTGGGAGGGAGTGCACATTCTGTTAGCAAGTTTTGAGGGTAGGGATCTGTCTATTTTTTATCGAGTGAAATCTAAATCTGCATTATGTAAAAATGTATTAAATTGTAAATAAAACCTCTTGCTCCATTCAGTCTGTGATTTGCTTCATTTATCTTCATCTTGTTAGGCTAAATTAATTAACAATCTCACTGTTGCACACTTTCTCTTTTCATTACATCAGATAATGGCCTGTATATGGAGAAAGCCCTCACCACGGGAATTCTGCAATTCTACTGCTACGAAGAGTCTCTGTGTATCAGCGCAGCAATATTAACCAGACATATTCATTTTTATAAACATTTATTAAATGTACTTTTCATTGTTAAAAACCAACTACGTGTCTATTTCTTTATATATTATCAATAAAAAAGTCACTAAAAAAAAACTAAACTAGAAGTTGCAAAATACTTTTTAGAAAAAGAAATCAATTGTATGTCCAGAACCAGGTGTTACCACCACTGTCACCCAAAATAAGAAGCACATGCAAATTTGGCAGGAATGTTTTCACAGATACAACACAATACAGTATAAAAGGTTTAAAAGACACACCCCAAGCTGTTCCGCTCCCTGCTTTGGAATGTCTAACCTGATAAACTGGATGATTAGAGTAATTTCATTGGTAAATCCCTTTATTTTAAATCTATATGAGCGATGTGTGTTAAACTCTTTCCTAAGTTTTCCTTCAAACTGAAACACTGTGGCATCTGGAACTATGCAAATGGACAAAATAGTAAAGCTCTTTTTAATCTTTCCCTGATCAATCAGTGCTTCTTTCTCCAATCACAGCTTTGTGCGTGATATCTTTCTGCTAGCATTTCTTATTTAATTAAAACAGACACTGACAGAAGGACATGGATTAGTACTGTAATGATGCATTTACTTAGATTAATCGGAGGCTCCTTTTAGAGTAATGGCTTAAACAAAGAACAAAAGGAAATTGTTATGAAACAGCCTTTTATCCCAGGCAAAGGTCACATTATGAGGTTTTTAATTTTGTCAGCTTCTGTTATACTCTGCCTTGCTAGTGGAACATGAGAAGTGCTTTTACCCCCAATAAAGCCAGTTATTATAAAAACAGCCATTAAAGCTGCAAATTAAAACGTCTGATTTTAAAACCGGTTACTTAGCTTTCAGAATCCTCTAATTAGCATGTTGTGCATTGTTGTGAGGAAAAGAAGACTAAAATGCTAATGACCTACCGCCAGGTGACCACACTGCTGTGCGAAATAATAAGGACCTTTCCCAGTAATATGATGAATTAACCACGTACATGTCCCCCAACCAGCACCCCTTCTCTGATTATAGCTCCAGATGAATGACTGTTAAGATGTGTTCAGTCCTGGGGACTCTAATTCTCAGACTGCTACTTCTCACATATTTACTAAAAGCCAAATTCTTTCTACCACAACAGAAAGTGAATGAAATAGCAATGCTATAGAGAGAGTTTCAAAGTAGATAAGACAATACTTACTTGATTTCAAAGCACAAAGAAAGAATTAAAGCATCATGCCCCTAAACAAAACTACCTCTTTGACTCTTTTCATCCAAACTTTTTCGAATAAGTTGGCCTCGCAGAGTACAAATGGGGTTAAGATTTGAAAGCTTGGTCTTCGCTCTCAATATTCATTTTTAAGCTACACTGGCTTTAAGTGGAACAAAGTAAATCCATTTTCCCTTTTCCCAGCCTCGTGTATCTTGTTTTAACAACTCCACGCACCTCCACCCGTCCTGTGAGGACATTCTGTGTGGATGTCCTGTGTGTCAAAATTTGCTCTTGACAAAGGATATATTGGCATTTGTGTTTTTCTTACTATATGAATTTAACCCAATTACTTGCACTTTCTGCCTTACTTTTCTTTATGGAATGAATAATTCTTCACCTAGAAATGCTAACGTATACTAACTGCATACATAGACAAAGTGGGGAGTATTGCCAGAGTTTCTAAAATCAACCCACAAAGAAAACATACTCCATTTTAAATCAAGTCTCACACAAGTATCATTGAGTAGCTGGCTCTAGAAAATTCTTGAAATCAATGCAAAACATATATTGCGATTAGAACAGCAAGAAGTCACTCGGGATCATCTGTAACATTTGCCCAGTTGAGTGTTTTTTCTCTAAAGGGGTTATTTAAGGTTGTCTCATTTATCTATGGACCCAAGAATGCTGCAGGTTCAACAACACCAAAACTCAGTGGCTTAAAACAAAAAACATTTACTTGCAGGTCAGTGGGGCATTTCGTCTGGTTTTAGCTGAGCTCGCCAACATGTCTGGTGGTTGGCTGGCCAATTTGGGCTGATCTAGAATGGCCTTGGCTGCAGTGACTAGAGTAATTCAACTCTGCTCCATGAGTCTCATCCTCCAGCAGACTAGCCTAAGTTTGTTCTTCTCATAGTGACAGAAAAGGGCAAGAGCGTGAACAGAAATGCACAAGTGCTTTTACGAGCCTCTCTCTCTGTCAAATTTGGTAACATCCCATTGACCAAAGCAAATTAAATGATGGACCCCAGAGTCAAGAGGTGAGGCAGAATGCCCTTTCCAGAAAGGAAGGGCGCTGTGAAGTTTCATGGTAAGGGCCGTGGATACAAGTAAGGATGGAGAGGAACTGGGGCCTTTAAAACAATCGATCTGAGCAAAGAGGGCCCAGTCATTTCGATGATCCCCAAAGCTCTTCAGCAGAAGTCTCTGTTTTGCTCCATTTTAACTAATGCAGTCTAAATAGCTATGCAAAATTAATATCTTTTTTATTTTAATAAGTGACAAAAACTCCTTAAAAAAACAAATAACAAACAACCTCACCCTACCTTATTGCCATTATTTCCCAATTTAAAAACTGTAACTATAAAGCTAATTCTAAAATATGACCTACACAAGTTCACTATTTATTTTTGTCTACTAGTCGTGAATCAATTATTCCTTGATAAATAATTTCAAAACTACAAACAGTTGTGTCTCAAAAGCCTCACCCTTCCACCCAGAAATAACTAATGGATGCTGAATTCAGAATTTTCTTCATTACCATACATCAGATATAGACAGTTCCATTCCACAGAATACCAGCAAACGGTGCATTGCAGTCCTTCACCACAGCAGACATAGCCATAACAGCAGCATTTTTAAAAAATAATATTTTAAAAATCCAGGCCCTTATCTCTCATATCCCAATTGTTCTTCTAATATCTCTGACTATGAAAAAGGAAAACAAAAAATACCTCTGGTCTCACAGGACAGGCTACATGAGGGTGTCCTGAAATAAGGTGACAAAGAAGCCAATTTTAAATTCTGCCAATTCTGTTTCTAACCATATGAAGCAGAAGATCAGAGAGGAAGGTATTCATGGCGCCTGCATGAATTTCCCAGGGTTATTCTGGCAGAGTCCCTACACACAGTTTTAGGGAGATACCCAGAGCCAGTTACCAGTCTTTCTACCCAGATCCACTATTCCAGGAGTAGGAGTGATCACTGGGCAGAATTCCTAAACCCTGTGGCAAGGGAAACACTATCCTATATTGCACCACTCAACAACTATCCCTAAGAGCAATTAAAATAGGCAGTGAAGTAGGTCTCCAAAAGGAGCCTTCAGCCGCTCCTCCAGTTGAGCCAGCCCTGACGATGAGGGCTGCCAGAGCTGGCACTGCCACCCAGAGAACAAGGAAGAAAAGCCCGCAGAGCTCAAGCTTGCATCCAAAGATATTACAACGAAAACTAAATAACATGGAGAAAACTATCTTAAGAATTATCCAATTAATGAGGAACAGAAAAAAATAGCATAGTAAATTGCTTTTACTTTTCTACATTCCTTTACAATTTATTTCAGTGATAACTTTGTTGCAAAGTGAAGCCCTAAGTCATGGTTTGCCTTTTATAAATGAGGACAATATCTGGTATGAATGCAATTTGCTCTGGTTGTCTAATGTTTTGGTCAACCAAATCCTCTCACCTGGTCTTTAGCAAGCATCAGTCATTAGAGCAGTGATCCAAGGCCATGGAGCAGAGCAAAGCTAACGGGTCCACATAAGAATCAAGACAAGCATTGTGCCCTCATTAACGCTGGGTTCTAAACAAACAATAGGCCCATGTTCAGAGAGCTGTAATAATTCTTCTCAATAGAAGCGACTTGGGGTTAACTCAAAATTTCCTTTAAAAGTCTCTTTGCTTTGACAGAGAGGCAAAAAGGAAGAGAAACAAAAGCACTTGTACATCAGAAAAGGAAAGGCTATGAGAACAAGGATAGAAAAGGAATATTGACCTCCTTAAGAACATCATCTCTGAATATCCAGTATAAGGTACATCATAGGTGCTGAAAAACTGTGAGTTAAATTGTGATACGTTGAAAAGAACAGATAAGGACAGAAGAAAGTAAGTAACTCTTTTGTAGTCATGTCAGGTACTCAGGAAGCACAAACTTAAGAGTTCCTAAGATTCGTGTTGAACTACTTTTTATAGTATGAAATGAGATTATACATGGGTATAATTATAAATTACATGTGGAGATGCACCTACTTCTCAGATTTTTCTATAGAGACAAAAATATGACTAAAATTAACTCGAAGGAGAAACTTAGAGGAAGAAGGCTATCATAAATGACTTAATGTAACCAATGGGGTAATCATGGGGCTTAGAGGAGACACTCGATCCTTTTGCCTTTTAAAGGACATTAGGGACATAGACAGACTAATTGAATGTATTTTAAAATCTCAGATCATGTTTAGCTCCAATTTTGGTGCAGGCCCCTTTCTCACTGTTCGGTTAGAGACTTTTCTGAGAATATCTTCCCTAACTGGTGTCATCAACCTGCTCTCTTCTTAGTCCCAATTGAACACATCAAAAGTCTGCCAAAAATATTTAGAGACAAACACCAAAATAATTGCACTGAAATAATGGAGACTATGGAAGCAACTTCCATACTTCACCAACATTTTCTCCATCCCAACTTCCCTCCACTAATAATCCTGATGCCCCAAATATACAACTATCTTAGGTCGATGTTTCAAAATCCCTTAAGAATAAAAATATTTATTCACCTAGTTAGTGCTTAAACTTAAATGCCTCTAGGAAGGGTAACACTAAGACTTCCTTTCACAGTCAAGACATATATATGACTCCAAACTCATAAGGCTAGAATAACCTTGATTCCAAAACAAAATAAAGATACCATAAAAAAAATTAGACACTAATCTCCTTTATGAACACATGTGTAAAAATTCTTTAAATATTAACTCATTTACAGTATAAATGAAAATTTATCAAGACCAAGTAGATTTTAAAGCCAGTGATTCTACATGATTTTTAAAAATCTACCAATAGCATCATAGGCCCAGATTAAAAAGAAAACAGTTATGAACATTTCAATGGTTGCCAGAGATGGGGAAAAAGACCTACAGAGAAATTCATAGTTATTGGTAAAATGTTAGGATATATTCCCACCAAATGTCTTCCTTTACTATGTCTTTCCTCACTCAGAATTTCAGGCAAGTGGAATATTATGAATAGAATATCTCAAGATCAGGAAGAAGACTACCTAAAATAAGGCTCGAGTGGCAACTCCCACCCATAGAAGGTAAGACACACCAAGGCTTCCCTAAGTATCTATATGGGTCATGGCATTCTCTTTGTGGTGGAAAATGGTTATTATTTAACATTATATGGAAAACAAAGAACACACAATAAAACCTATGTTCTGTTACAATTATATTGAGTTATTTTCTATTATTTTTTATTAAATGTAATGGGGTAACTGGTTAATAAGGTCATATAGGTTTCATGTGTACAATTCTAAGATACATGATGTGTATATTGCATTTGGGTACCCACAACCCAAAGTTAAATCATCTATCACTATATATATATATTTTTTTAAATATATGGACAAGGATTAAAAATATGCAGGTAAAAGTGAAAACAAATGACAACTGGTAAAATTGTATGTGAAATTGTTTTCCTAGTTGTTTTAATATAAATATAAATTTTTAACCAAAAATAATGATAATATCTCTGATAAAGATGTATGTGGCTGCCTTGGGATACTACCCTGTGAGAAGATGTGAGCAGGGGAAATCAATGGACAGCAGGTGACAGAAAGAAAGACCACAAAGAAGAGTTATACGAAGAAGAAAAGAGAGACTTTTAGGAGCAGGTCCTCCTAGGAATTTTATCTATTTTTAAATTTTATTTGGTGTGGGTTGCAAACTTGAGCTCATTTGAGGAAAGGAGAAATGTTACATAAGGATAGATAATAAAACTTCAAAATGCACGACTTCTGAGAAATTCCACCTATTTAACAATGTGCAGACTTTCCAAATGTGCTATTTTCTGCAGGGACTCTTAAAGATTAAGGCTTCTGCAACTTTGGCTTGATCTTAAAATGGTTCTAATGAAGATCTAACTTTCATGACTTAGTTAGCACCCCAACTTCTGAGCATGGTCATTACCTAATGAGAACATCAGCACCCAAGGGACTTAGCTCTATGGCTCTTAGATCTGAGGGACTTATCTATAATCTATACAAATTAGGGTGAAAACAGTGCAAATTTAAAATCTTGGCACTTAATGTTTTCCAAAAAAAAAAAAACAAAAGCCAAATTTGAGAATATACAGAGTGGAATAAGAGTAAATTTATAGTGTGGGAAAGCAAAACATGGAGTTTATTCTTGTATCATTATTTATTCATTATTGTATTATTTTTCCATATGAACAACTGTAAACCTGCTTCTGTCCCACCCTGTACATTCTTGAATGGCAGGGGGCAGAACAAGAAAACCTATGATTTCATCTGAATGGTGGGGCTTTCTTTAACTTTTTTAAGTAATAAATTCTTACTATAAAATGGGCTAGCAAGTTTTTAAGACAGATGATCAAATATTGACCTAGTCTTTATACACATATTTCAAACAATATGCAAAAATAGATAAAATAAAGACCTCCTAAAGGCTATGTAACACATATAAATTTAAAATATTTCCCACTTAGAATTTCAGGGGAAAAGGGGAAGGGGTCACAGGAACAAGTATAAAGGGCACATGGACAAAAACTAGGTGGGGTGGGAATGGGAGGGAGGTGAGGAGGGCTGGGTGGGTGAGCTGGGATGGGAGTAAAAGGCAGAAAACTGTACTTGAACAATTAAAATAAAATTTAAAAATAATAAAATAAAATATTTCCCACTTATATGTGCTTTACCAAAGCCCAGTAGAATTTGTATAACTATAATTGGAGAATAAATTTTCTTACAAATTGAGGTTAGTTTTTTCCAAGAAAATAGCAAAATTTATACTACAATGTCCATTTCTTTTTGTGTTTTCCAAATTAGTAAAATCACTAATTTCAAGTAAATACATTCAAGTTACTCTTAAGTAGAAGTTTATATTGACTGATGGGTAGGATTTGCATATAAAAATGTCACAGGCACAGGATATGTCTTCAGGGAATAGGTGACTAAAGCATCATCTCCAATTCTTGCCCAAGTGTGCATCTACCAAAAATGTGAGACTGCAACAGACACAATATTAAAAATATAAGCAAGTTTCAACTTCTTTTTATGTAAGAAAAAGAAAAACTATATTTTTAACCCAGGAAAAAATCCATAAACTTGTTTTACTTTCAAAATGAAAAACTACAATTATTTCAGTAAAAATTATCCTTGTTTAAACAGTAATGACTTTCATCTTATCATCCACACTCATTCACACTCAGCAGAAAGTGGAATAAATAAGTCTCACACATTGGACGAGTCAATGGACATCAGACAGTTCTCCCAGTCATGTATATCCACCCACCATAGCAGCTGTGCACTTGGTGGCACGCTGCTGGTTGTGTTGGTTAGAACACTTTTACTTGTGAGTGATAAAAACCAACCAAAATAGCTTCCTCAAAAAAATCGTCTACTGGCTCAACATAACTGAAAAGTCCTGGCTTCTCACACAGCTGGACTTGGTGCTAAAATAATAGAATCAGGAGTTGGTCTCTCTCCAGGTCCCAGGCAGGTTCTTCCCCTTCAGGGGCAAATATGACTCTCAAACTCCAGGTGAGCCATCACAGCAGTTCCCACAGAGATCACAGGAGTGAGTCTCGCTAGCCTGGCTTAAATAACATGGTTATTTCAGAACCGATCACTGCGGCCAGGCGCATAGAATGCTCACTCCCTATGACTTGGGAAAGGGCAGCTCTACCCCAAACACATTTACCAGAAGTGAAAGAAGAGTTGTCCTCAACAAGGAAATTAGAGTGTTTTTACCTGAAAAAAACTCTGGACAGGGAACACAGTAAACAGTGCACTTAAAATTCAGGAATTACATTTCCAATCATTATTACAGTGAGTAACTTCAGGGAAAAAATAAAACAATTACAAAGTCTTCAGCGTAACAGCAGTAGTTCAGCAAAGTTTCCATTGAACAGCACTACAAAACTGTTTTTAAAGCCCAGTTATAAATGTTTCTCAATGAAGTCAAGTAAGTGAATACCTTTACTGTATTGTATTGTATTATATTGACTTTAAAATATTTTAATAATATTATATTTAACCCAGGATACCTAAACTATTATCATTGGAACATGTAGTCAGTGTAGAAAATTAATAGAGAAAAAAAAGAAAAGAAACAAAAAAGTTAATAGAGATATTTTACAATACTTGAATACCTTTATTTTATTATTTTATTTTTTTAATTGTTCAAGTACAGCTTTCTGCCTTTTACTCCCATCCCAGCCCATCCCCCCAGCCCTCCCCACCTCCCTCCCATTTCCACCCCTACCCTTGTTTTTGTCCATGTGTCCTTTTTACTTGTTCCTGTAAACCCTTCCCATTTTCCTCTGAAATTCCTTCCCCTGTCCCCTCTGGTTACTGTCAGCCTGTTCTCTATTTCAGTGTCTTTGGTTATATTTTGCTTGTTTGTTTTGTTGAATACTGTTATTTTAAATGAAGATCCTAACTAATTTAATTTATTTATCTTAATTTTTATTTGAAAGGATTTCTACATTTTTAAATGTACATCCCACAAAAGAACAACATATTAAATTATTATTGGCCATTTATCTCCTGGGTTGATATGATCACCAAATGCTTTCTTGAAAGAAGGATTTTATAGGAGAGAATGGAAGGAGAACATAAATGCAAAGAAAGCCTGGGTAGAGTGGAAAGCCATTAAAGGGAAGAGTGAGGCATCAAGGGCAATATTCAATACTATCAAATTCATTTCACACTCATTTGATGCATATGTTTGGAGCACTGAGTATGAGCAAACGACTGTGTGAGAGATGGTACAGAGAAACATGACATAATTCCCACTCCAAAATCATAACTGGCAAGTGGGATAGAAGGAGCATGAACAATAATGGTGAGGGTGACGTGTCAATTCCTTCCCTGTTCCCCTATCACTATCATAACCTCCAGATTTTGCTCAGAGTCCCACAATAAATTTCACACTTTGTATTATTAAAAAATGTTTCATTTAACTCATCTGCAAATTCAAGAAATTACTTCTTTCCTAACTCCCAAGATAACATGAAAACAGTTAAAGCAAACAATATACATAAGTGAAGTGTAAGAAAAGCAATGCAAATTTGGTAATTTTTTTAAAAAACTTGGGAGTGTGAAGATTTTCAGAATTTTTCATTAACTCAATAATTATATATTAAGTGCTTATTTAATAGTAGGTACTATATGGCCATGTAAGTTATTTAAGATAACTACTTAATATCCCTGCCCTTAGGAAGAAGCAATTTTGATGAGAAACTAATAGGAAGGAATGTTCACAGAAACTAAACAGATAAATTTGGGCAAGCAGAAATAACAGAACTACATTCTACTACGGAAGTTCAAATGAACTGAGATCAGAGAAGACTACAAGGAGCTGGGCCTTGAGAGATGGATAGAAATCCTACAAGTAAATATATTTGTTAGGAGTATTCCAAGTACAGGAAATTGTATGAAACATATCAGAAAAACACAAAGTACTTCTATACTAATATGTTCAAAAGTATCTAGATAATTATAGATGAAGATATCCTATTCCCACAAGCTATTTTTGATGTCCCACATTTTAATGACGTTGTATTATTCTAAATTAGAAGATTTTAAGAGTTAGAAATATTGCATTTTAGGCTATTTTGTCAGTCATCATATTCACAGTGTATAAAGAATAGGACTCTTCATACGGTATCTGTTTGGAGCATTATATGCCAAATATACATGCTCAATTTTTCTATTATTTATATTTTAGCAAATGAGTGATAAAATATGAAGTAAGACTCCCACACATAATAGGAAGTATGTTTTAATGTTTGAGAGGCTAGATGTGTAAATTACCTGCCTAACTGGGCACCTAAAATCTGTATCTCCTCACCATAAAAACAATCGGGCCTTTGTTACCTTGTAGCCAGTAAATAAAACACTATATATACCATTTGTGCAAACAAATAATCAATCATGAGGGATACTATCAAACCTCAAGTACATCTAGCAGTCTAAATGGAATGGCATTGAGCAAAATAATAGTAAAGAGAACCTAGGAGAAAACAATGTCTCCCCACTATAAAAATTCCTGGGTTAAAAGAGTAAAGACTTGAGGAATGGTAGTGGGATTTGAGAATAATCCTTTGATTTTAAATATTCAGCATAAAGTTTAGCATATGTAACTTCCCAAAGGATTTCTCCCAATATGTAAAGAACACACTCACTTCACTACCTTACCTCTCCCTATACAATGAAAATGATCACAAAGCTTCCCCCAGAGGTATTACCACTGCTGTTGGTTGAAACAGAACTGGAGACAATCTGACACTCATGTGTACCGTGGTCATCTTGAAAAATCTATCTACACATTTATTAGAACCAAATGCAGACTAGTCATTCACAAACAGACTTTAATAGAAAGAAAATGATCGTCCAGAAAAAGAGACTTTTGCCAAGCTTCCTGTAGACTGACATGCCAACTTCTCCCACTGGTCCGTCCACCTCATGATTCTAGCACTATTCTTTAGCAAAAAAAATATAAAACTACAGATAAGTATAGAATTTTCCAAAATGTCTTCTAGTCTCTCTGACTAGAAAATTGTTCATTCTGAATCCTAGGCAGTTTTCCAAGTGTGATATTTTAGAGGATCCTACTGCCTTTCAAAATATCAAATTTGTAAATCTGAGTGCTACCTGACAATTCTTGGAAACAACTGATGGCTAATTTGTACCAGCTAGAAAAGCAAAAATCTGTCCAAAATTTTTTTTGAATGAAGGACTCCTCATTTCAACAGGTTAATTCCAGAATTTCAACTGCAAGTGTTCACAATATTAAATCATTCCCTATCACTTCTTTCAAGAATGTTGTACTATTCTCCTGTCAACATGCCGTACATTCTCACTCAACCACTCAGTTACTCATTACACAAATATCTATTGGATGCTTCCTAACTGCCAAGCACTGTAAGTGACAATGAACCAGAGGTATTTTTTCCACTGTGGGGGCTATGGAATTTGTGACAGAACATCACAGTAGTGCCCATAGAGTCACCAACAAGGACTCTAGATCAGGGCTGGTGCTGGCATGGGCAGGTGAGAAACATGGAGACAGAGATGGCGTACAAACAACGTCTTCTGCCGCTCACTTGGAACCATGGAATGAAGAGTCAGAAGTAGGTATGTGAATTTGATGCCCCATATCTGTGCCCTTGATACAGGATCGATTCACTTACCCTAAAGCAATACTTGCTAGGAAAGTTGCAGTATTATTCTGCTTGAAGAGAGGAAGCGAGCCACTGTTGATGAGAAGTAACTAAGTAATAACACACAGAAGCGAAAACCTAAACGTGCTGTAAAAAATTCATATATTGGCCCTCTGAGGCTACCTATGACTATCTAATTGATGAGAAAGCTAATGGCAAAATATTTACTTTGGGTTTCATCCAAACTGTAACTGCTTTGCCTCCTAACACACCCACACCCCTGGCCCATCCCCTCAACCAATGGTATATTGTGTTTCCTATCTGAAAGGCCCAGATGCAGGGCTAGAATGTGACTCATTCAGTAAAAATCCACAACTACTTGGACTAGTAAGGAGTAAAGAGGTCAGAAAGATCCTTGGCAGGCATCTAAGATCTCACGCTAGTTCAGGCTTCTGCCTAACAGATGATGCCACGGATTTCAGGATTTGAAAGGATTCTTTTGTCCAAAAGGACCCAAGTCTACACTAAAAATAAAGAGAGATGGAATAGAATAAGAACCAGAATGCAGTAGAGGGAAGGAGGAGGGGAGAAAGATTATACTACAAATTTCTAGCAATTTAATTTGGGAAAAAACTAATCAATTTTAGAAAGGACTTCTAATTCTCATATCAGAATATACTTTTTATTTTTGAAAGGTAAATGCCTCACCCTGGCCAGGTAGTTCAGTTGGATGGAGCATCATCCCATACACCAAAAGGTTTTTTGGGTTCGATCCCTGGTCAGGGCACATACCTACGTTTCCGGTTTGATCCCTGATCGGAGCACATATGGGAGGCAACCCATCAATGTTTTTCTCACTTCAGTGTTTCCCACAAAGTATAATGCCCTAACCTTCATGCAGAAACTAGTAAAAGAAAGTTCCAACAATTTGAATTTGTTTTCAGTATTTTCATGCAAAGTGATCCCACTTTTAATTCTCATTCTATGTAATTTTAAAGTGTTTTGTCTATTATAAATTATTTATCTTAGTTTGTTCTGTAACTAGAACTCTCTCACTGAGTAAAACATTTTGAAATGTTCTTTAAACGAGCTGAAATTCCTGATGCCACAGCTTTAAAAATATGATGAAATTATTTAAAAAATGAGCATTTCCTGGAATACTCATCCAATTGGTCCTTGCGCATCAGTCTATACTTACCAATGCTGAGAATCCTTCATCTGTATATTACAGTCACGAGCATCTAGAAATGTATTTCCTCCTCCACTTATACCACCATATCCTGGTTGACACTGATGCCCACAAGGTAGGTATGGCAATGATAATATAGAGAGGATCTCAAACATTCCTAAAGTAGAAAGTCCTTCTCTACCTTCTTCAAATCAAAATCCATAAAATAAATAATTCTAAATAATGGTGTGGTGATTATCATTGATTTCTTTTTCTCTGCTTTCCTGATAGCCTCAGATCCAAATGCATTATAAGAGCAGATTAGAGAATTTAAGATCAAGAATTATCTTGAGAACGTGGGACTGCTACTCAGGCAATGGTAGTACCACAAGGTAACTATCAACTTAAAATAAATACCATTGAATGTTTCTACTGACAAGGCAGAGTATAACAATTAGCCTTCAGAAGAGTGCATTAAGAACAAGAGAAATGGGAACAAGTGACAAATGTCTAGCCTAAGACAGACTTCAATCTGGCAGGCTTCCCCACAAATTCCTAATAGCCTTCAATAGGCCAGATATCCTTGGCTGTCTTCCATCTATTACTTTGGGATTAAAAAAACAAACAAACAGTAGTAGACAAAAAGTGTGTGTTGGGAGGGTACGGTGGAAGGGGGCCTGGATGCCAGGCTTCAAACAGTTAAGCACAGGCACCTTCCACTAATATGGAAAGTTAAACAGAAATTTTTTACAAGCTGGCACCCGCTCACATAATGAGATGCATTGTCAGTCCTGGCTAAGCGAAATATTTGTGTTGCCATGCAGCTAAACAAATGCCTTTCTTCACTTTCACTTAAGACAGCCTCCCACTCCTATTTCTCTAAACAGCAGAGGTGGGCCTAGCCTGGTAACATGTGTAGTCTGGGCAGCATGTTTCCTGCAGCCCCACAAAAGGAGTATTTATATTAACATTCCAGATTCATGGGGAATTGTAGAAACTCCACACATTAAAGCCAACGTAAAATTTCTGCTATTTTAATATCTTCACTTATCAATCAGTGCAACTTGGCACAAAATGAAATAATACAGTAGCATTAAAATCACTAAACATTTAAAAGTGTGGCAACATTTTTTCATGTAATTTGCACATTACTATTCATAATGCTAAAGCAATCCCCTATATAAAATATGATGAATTCACGAGTATGATTATCAAATTTATGGTGTGTGCTCACTACACCACACATTATGGTTTCGTAGCTTGTTTGCCCTGAAGTAACAAAGATTTGCATAGAGTTTAAATGAGTATGGTCTATACAAACCATAGTTAAAATATTATTACAGTTATATGCTTTTCTATATAAACTAGTAAAAAAATCATATTTCATTCTTCTTTAGGGCAGTATTTTATTACAATTAAATGAAAAGCTTAGCTCTGCTATTTCTCTGGAAACAAAATCAAAACCAGAAGAGATACAGTGCAGAAGTTACACATGAAAACCATAGTGAGAAATTTTAAAAAATAAAAAAATTAAGCCCAATCAAACCTAAAACTTAACCCAAAGCCTAACTTAATATTTTGTTTTATCTCTGAAATAGGACCATTGTTTATCTGAAAAAAAAAAGGGGGGGAACTACTCAAGTACCTAATATCTATATAATAATAGTGAAAAGGCTATAGCTGAATTTTTCTTGTCCTTAAATTGCTATTTGGGTAATTTAAACCTCATTTCCAGAGGCCCTCCCATACTTACTATCAGCACCATGGTAATAGCTGGTCTCCAGCTGCCTAATTTAACATAGGGTTCCCCCATACCTTTTAAGTGGTTTTCCACAAAGTTCAAAGTCAGAAAATATTCCAAACAGCTATTCTCTTTGAGTTTAAGAAGGATTCTTACATAAGAGGGGAAAAAATGACAGAATGGGCCTTTAAAATTTTTTTGAGATTTCTCAAGGTAAATCAAACTCAGCAATAATTCTTCAATTGTTTTGAAATGTTACTTGGGAAATAACATATTCTCTCTTGACTAACTGACAGTTGTCACAAAGATAATTGTTCTCTTCTTATTCTGACCTTTTTAGGCTCTTGCTCTAGTGAAAAGTTAAACCATGCTTGAAATAAAAAAACGAGGCAAGACAAAGGAAAAATAAAGTCTCCACGGTGAATATAAATTGAGGGAAAGGTCAAAAAGATGACTAAGACTGATGTGCCACAATTATTAAGATTTTTTAAAGGAAGGTACATTTTTTTCTAGTCTAATTCAGGGTTGCATTTGCTTTCCTTGAGTATATGAAAAAAAAAAACTTTGTAAATCCTTCCAACTTGAGACAACAGCAGCAAACTATATTTTCCAAAGGGAAGTCTAAAATAAGTGAAAATGTGTATTCCTTTCCATTCTCATAAAATTTCAACATTGAAGTTGACATTTAAAGATGAATAGTTTCTGTGGCAAAGGGATTCGTTCAGTACAAGTCCCTGAACACATGCAAGTACATCTGGGCAGAATACTGTCTAGTCTAGTGTTACCTCCTATAGTGAAAGACAGCCGGGGAGAGGAGGTGGATAAATGCAGGATTGTGATTCTGGAAGATTTCACAAGTCAAAAAATTTTTTTTTATTTTTTAAACCAAGTATTTCTCCTCAGTATTAGGACTCCCTGTTTTAAGATAACCAAGTTGGATGAAAATTTATTTTTATTAATATTATTATTATTATTATTATTATTATTATTATTATTATTAATTTACATTGTTGAACCTCTCTAGAATATGGGAAAATATCCAGTGCTAATTAAGGGGCAATTAGTCTTTTGGGTCAATTACTGCTGAAAATACGTCATTGTTTGGCTTATCCCATACCTACACCAGGGTTATTTATCAAAGGGTATCCATAAGTAGGAAAGATGAAACAGGCCAAGGACAGTGTGTCTTTCAAGCTCAGAAGCACTTAGCAGATTCCTGGGCCTCCAAGGCTTAACAGATTTAACCAGACTTTTCACACAATCAGGTAAAGAGGGTCAAGCTACTCAGCAGATGTCCCATTCATATAACAAAGACAATATTTTAGTGACAATGTGAGAAAAACAAACAGCAAAACAGATACAAATCCACTGAGCCATATCTCCCTTTTTGCTCTGTAGAACACAACCTCAAGTCTAAGAAGTACATTATCTATATTCTCGAACAAATATGGAGACAAATATATATATATTCAGCAACAAGTACACCAAAATAAAACACTTAGAGGGAGTCAGCATATTACTGTTAAGCAAGATAACATATCTGAACTCTCTTTAAACATTTAAGACAAACGCAATGTCTATATGTTGACATTCTAGTGCCATAGAAGGAAAGCAAGGAAATGAAACGATTTTTGCAGTATTGCTGGACAATTTACTTTTGTTTCCTATTTAACTTAATATTAATACCTCGTAGTCCAATTTTATTGCATAAAAGATAGAGAATGCACAAATAAGAGGTAGCTATTAAATGTTCTAGGCTGTTTGATCTCATATCCCCAAAGAGGTAAAATATTGTCATGTTAGCAAAGCTAACTTCAGCATTGATGAAGTCACCTTAGTTCCTATTTGTGATCTTTGTAATGCCCATTTCCTCAACTAAATTATATTCAGAAAGCCATAATAATGATGAATAATACAAAGTAAACCAAGTTGAAGTGTAGATTTGAGGTGCAATTGTGGAAAATGACTGTTCTTGTTCTTTCAGAGATCAAGTTGAAAGAAAGAATAGTGCTCAGTTATCTTAGGCCACATTTCAACAACAACAACAAAAAGCTGTGAATGAAGAAGTTTTCAAAGGCACTATTAAGTACTGGACTGGAATCACTGTAGGAATTAGGGCCAGTTTAGACATTACACCCTTACTTTCCAGCCATCTGCATCAAATATGCTTTATTAAAACAAAACCATACAGAAGATAAGCTAGCAATTAACATGGCTTCCACATGTGCCTCTACCACACTAGATTTCCAACTTGTAGAGAAATGGACTAAACTTCCATGTTGCTACTATGTAGGAGTTGGCAGCAATTCTTAGACTGGCCTCGTCCTCCACAATAGGTCATTTCCAGATATTGCTGGGTTACTGAAATAGGCACATATGAAAAACATCAAGTGTTTTGTCACTTTCCTTGCAGCTGGTACCAGCCATTAAAATAAACCCTGGTTCATTGAAACAATCAGCCTCTCAAATGGCAATGAGTACGACCTGTTACCAAAAAATGCAGCCAATTAAATAATGCATAACTTATATAGGTCAATGGGCTTTACATTTAACATTTTGTCTCTTCACAATGGACATAAGCTGTTATGAATAGCTTTTATGAAAATGCAAAACTATTTTAGTATTCAGGAACTTTAGTATAGTGATCTCTGCGAAGATTAGACTTAAATGACTTCAGTGGCTGGAGAGACTAAATACATGTGAAGTGATAAAGTCTACATGGGAATAATGAGAATTAAAAATAAGAGTGAATTTTCATTCCTTTTATTTCTATCCAGGACAGCTGGCTGCCATTACACAGTTTATTCACTGTACAAGCGTGCTCCGATGACAGAGCAAGTAGGCTGCAGATCTAGCTAGCTCTCTGCTCACTAAACCAAGTACCTGGGCATGAGGCCATAACCATCTAAGGAAAAGGCACCAAGGAGGAAAGGTTCCACCAACTCACCAAGCCACACTGCCAGACAAGGCAACATCTATACAGAAAGGGCTCTTTTTCTAATTATCCATTCATAGTATGTATCACTTTCTGCTGCGACCACACTAGCCCAAGATATCATCATCTCTTTTCTGAACACATTTATATTAGCCTCCTACTTAGTGTCTCTGCTTCTATTCCTGCTTTCCTGGTCTGTTCTTCTCATAACGGAGTGATTCTTTTAAAAATAAAAATTATATCATCTTGTTTCCCTTTTAAAACCTTCAATGGCTTCCCATTTCACTTAGATAAAAGCCAGCATCTTCACCTGCCTGAAAGCCCTTCCCCCAATAACTTGCATGGCTCACTCCCTCACTTCATTCAGGTTTCTGATGAAATGTTCCCTAATCACAGAATTCTTTTCTGACAACCCTGTATAAAATATTAGGTTGGCCAAAAAGTTTGTTTGTGCAGTGTATGGAGAAGGTGCTGTGGCTGATCGAATGTGTCAAAAGTGGTTTACAAAGTTTCATGCTGGAGATTTCTTGCTTGATGATGCTCCATGGTCTGGTAGACCAGTTGAAGGTGATAGTGATCAGATCAAGACATTAATTAAGAACAATCAGTGTTATAACACATGGGAGACAGCTGACATACTCAAAATATCCAAATCAATAAAGTTATTAGTGAAAATGAAAAATGTGTCTTTATTTTATGGAAAAAAAAACAAACAGACTTATGGTCAACACAACAGCACCCCTATCACTCTCAATGAATATTTATTGAGTAAACGAATGAATAAAAGTAAACAACTAGAATATAGGATCATTCTGAGTAGTTATTTTGTCTGTTTTGTTTTGCTTATACATCTCCAGAATCTAGAATAATGTTCTACATGTAATGAACACTGAATAAGTGTTTGATGAACAAATGAATGACTATTGTAGAGATACATGAAGAAAAAGGAGTCAACTCACTTATGAAGTTTCAAGTCTGGGTGATTGAGCACTGGTATCACTATAAAAATATAAAAGCCTAAAAGCGTAATTGATTTAGAGAAAGGATATGGTGAATTTGGAGTGACAATGGGCATCGTGTAGAGATATAGAGTTAAACAGGCAGAACCAAAGCTTGGGACAGAGCTAGGAAACTAGATGTGAGATCCATCTCTGTGGAGAGTGGAAAGGCCTTAGATCAGATCAAACTCCCAAGTGAGAATATAGAGTGAAAACAGCAGAGACAAACAATAAATTTGGAGATGCACGTATTTTATTTATTTATGAGAGAAAAAAAGTAGATTCATCCAAAAAGGCTAAAAAGAGTATATTTATTCACCAAAAACTTGTTAAATACCTACTACTATTAAGTACTGTGCTGAGCCATTTTTAGTTAAAAATATCAACTGCTACAGAAAGCAAGAATGAAAGCTGAGAAAAAAGGCACTGAATATGGAATTAGTCAATCTTTAGTAATCTTGATAGACTTATCCAGAATCAAATGGTAGCCAGGTTCTAATGAATTGAAGAATAAGGAGATGTAGATAACAAAGAAAGATTATTGTTTCAAGAGGTTTGACTGGAAGAAAGGAAGAAGGAAATAAAGATATTTCAAGGATTAGCAAAGTTGAAGGAAACTATGTTAAGAGATATGAATTATTTGTGCATATAAAATGTAATAATAACACCTTGCATTTGAAAGGTGCATTTTCTAGCTTATGTAGTGCTATCATATACTTTATTGTAACTGACTCATCAAGGACATGCAAGGTTAGCAGGGGGGAAATGGTATTTTCAGATAAGAAATTGAGACTCAAAGAAGTCAAATAACTTGCTTGAGGTTCCATAGCCAGAAAGTGGCAGAACAGGAATTAAAACCTGAATCTCCAACTCCATTAAAAAGAACAGATAAGGGTTGCAAGAAAGAATGAGGATAATTAACAGAGCAAAGTTCTGGCAGAGGTAAGAGGAGATGGAAGTCAATAGCACGAGTAGAGATGTCACCTTATGAAAAAAGATGAAACATTTTTTTCCTCTGCAACAAAAAGGAAAAGATAAACAGCTTGAAGTGGTAAAGAACATGAGACAGGGCAAGGTGAAGAAACAGCAAGATTAAGGCCTAAATTCCTAGGAGTGAAATACACAAAGTTCCATTTCAGAGAGAAATATCTATGGATAGACAGGTATAAAGTTACACACCAGAACTACCAACTCAGAAAAGAGAAGTCAATAAATATTCCGTGTGTCCCACAGGTCATCTTGCAGTGGGGACAAATTATCTGAGAGTACTGATATGAAAAAACCGTTTGGAGGAGGGGGACTGGTGAGTGAATGAATTAAAGAAACCAGAGAGAGAAATTTTGTGGGGCATATTGACTGTGTTCTGTTTCCCAGGAAACAGAATGGCTAAGTCAAGACAATGTGCAACTGTAGGACAGCAAAGCAAGAAAATTCGCAGGCTCAAGTTTTAGTGAAAGCTATTGTGGAAATTAGCCACCAGCTTTAGAATAAGCTTCTTTTCCTCCTCTCTTCTTACCTACTCTAGTTCATAGCAAATTTATTTTCAATCACTTACTCTATTCTTTCCAAGCTCTGTTTTCCCTTCAGTAATTTTTGTCTTCATCTCCTTTGGATTGCACTGCCCTAAGGCTTTGGTCTCTATTGAAACCTTCTCTGAGAAACAATCTGATTGCTCTAATTTATACCTGAGTATACAAGATGCCATTAAGAATATGAACTTCATAGTTAGATACACCTTGATTCTTATTCATTCTCCCATTCATCCATTCAGCAAGTATTTACTAAACATGTACCAAGTGCCAGGCACTATTGTAGTTGCTGAGGATACAGCTTCGAACAAAATAAAGTTCCTGCCATCATTGAAATTATACTCTGATGAGAGTGGTAGTAGCAATGGAGAGAGAGACTGTAATGAACAAGCAAACTCTGCTGCTATTAGTAATCTGACCCTGGGTAAGTCATTTCACTTCCCTAAGCTTCAATTTGCTCAACTGTAAAATGGAAACAATGAGAACTTTCTGAGACTATTTTGAAAAATAAATAAAAGAAGTCAAATAATTTGCATGATCAATGTTAGCCCTCTAAACTCTGACCTCACCAGCAATTTTCCACTTCCTGGAGTACAACATGGCACCTTCCCACCACAGGAACTTTGCATAAACTCTTTCCTTTGCTTAAAATATTTCACTCTCTCTCCCACAACCCCAGCCCTTTTACTTAACCACTGTCATCCTTTCATGAAAAGCAATGGCTGCTCTGGGGGGAAAAAAGGGCCTGTCTCAGCACTTGATTGTCCTGTTGCATAATCTTTCTTGTGGACAGGAAGCCACTGTCAGGACAGAACATGGAAAGACAGAATACTTTCCCATAGGCAAAGGTGTCAAACAAGGATGCATTTTATGTCCCTATTTATTTAATCTGTACACAGAACATATCATAGGATAAAATAGGCTAGACTCAGGGAAAGAAAGAATGAAAATTGGTTTAACATATATCAATAACTTAAGATATACAGATGACACCATCTTACTGGAGAAAAATAGAAATGATTTGAAATGAGTTCAGAGGAAAGCAAAAGGGAGTGTCAAAGCAGAACTGAATTTGAACATCAAGAAGACAAAGGTCATGACTAGAGAACAAATACACAACGTTAATATACACAATGTTAATAGACACCGAAATTGTTAAAAGATTTTGCTTACCTTGGTTCAGTCATCAATTCAAATACAGGCAGTGGCCAAGAAATCAAGAGATGGCAGAGACTCAGAAGGACTGCAATAGGATTTGGGGAAAAGCACCAAGAGCAAGATGTGTCATTAGAGACCAAGGCTAAGATCATCCACACCCTCCTAAAAGTTTGACAGTGAAGAAGACTGATAGGAAATAAACTGATTCACTTGAAATATGGCTTTGGAAGAGAGCATTATGGATACCCTGGACTGCCATAAAGATGAAGAAGTGTGTCCTAGAGCAAATTGAGCCTGAAACATCACTGCGGGGAAAAATGACAACACTGAAGCTGTCCTGCTTTGGGCATATAATGAGAAGGCAGTGTTCTTTGGAAAAGACAACAATGCTAGGAAGAATAGAAAGCAGCAGAAAAAGAGGAAGACCAAATATGAGATGGATTGACTCCAAAAAAGAAGCCACAGGCATGAGTCTACAGAAGCTGAGCAGGGTTGTTGAGGACAGGACATTGCAGGCAACACTCATTCAGTTTGTCAGGAGTCAGAGCTAACTCAATGGCATGTAACACATCATTTTTTCAGATCCCAGCTCAATCATTACTTCCCCAGGGAAGACTTACCTACCTAGATCAAGTCTCATTGTATTTGTTCAGAATGACATACAACCTCTGTTTATTTAGCCTTTCATTCATTCATTTATTTATCCATTCAATCATCTAAGACCCCATCATCTTTTACATGGGTAATTGCAAATTCCTCCAAAGTCTCCCTGATAGAGTCTATTCCCAACAGAGCAGCTAAAGTTAAAATGAAATTCAGATTATGATACTTTTTGGCTGAGGACCCTTAATGGTTTCCCATCTTCCTCAGGGTAAAAGCCAAAGGACTTGCAGTGAATTAAATCCTGCACATTATCATCATTCACATCATACAGCCACACTGGCCTCTTGACTACTATTCTTCAAATTAATCAAGTTCAAGTTCATTGCATGTCAGGACACTAGTTCCCCTTCCTAGACTGCTCTTCCCCAGATAGCTGCATGATTTGTTCCTTTGCTTCTTTCCTAACTCAGCCCCCAAAATCACCTTATCCATGAAGCCTATTGTATCTTAAACAATAAAACAGCAAACTCCTCACCTCCTTTATCCTGATTGATGTTTCTCCATGGTACTTGCCACTTTCTGACACACTATATTTTACTTGCTTTCTATTTTTGAATGTCTTCCCCACCACTACCACTAGAATATAAACTTAACGACAGCAGGGACCTTTTTTATTCACTGTATATCTTCAATGTCTCAAACAGTATTGGGCATATAATGGACAGTATCTCTAAGATGATAGTTTCCATAAAACAAGCCAGACAGATTTCCTAAATAAATACTCTTTACAGCTAGAAAAATTTTAAGTAAAAGTTCAAATCATCTCATAATAACCAGGCAAAATCCCAATGCTCTTTGGGAATTTCAATCTAAACTTTGGTTAAGAAAAAAAGAAAAAGGGCTTGGGGGTGGGCTGGGATGAGAGTAAAAGGCAGAAAACTGTACTTGAACAATTAAAATAAAAAAAAAGAAAAGAAAAGATTTACATAGGATGCAAAGAAAAAAGGTTAAAATTGTTAATATTCAAATTTATAAATTAGATGAAGAAAACATGAGGAAGAGCAAAACTAAATGAGATTATAAAAGTCAAAAGAATACACATTTTTAACAACTATGAAGCATATTAATATTAATTGTTATTGCTGGCTTGTTTACTTAATTTCTACTGTTTAATTGGCCATTAACTCAGATTTCATGTGAAGTATTCATCATAGGTAACTTTCCACATTTCTTATAATTCAGTTATATAAGACATTATCAACACAGATATTTTTAATTTTTACTATTAAAAGCACTAATGTTTCCATCCAGTTATACATTGCCAAATGTTTCCTACATTTCAGTACCATTAAGTTCTCTATAAGAAATAAGGTATGGGATCAGAAAAAGAAGGGAAAAATAAACCTGTATTATATTCAGAAGCAAGGATATACTGCTGTTTAGGTATTTTTCCCAAGTCTCTTTAACAAACAAATTATCCCCAAATCTTATAAATTGTATATTCTCTGTATTCAACTGGCATTCATTTCATAGAGTTCATGTCACCCCTTTCACTTTCCATCCCTCCACTCCTACCAAGTCACAGATATAGTTAACTTCAGTTGATTGATATAGATGAGTAACTATACTTAATTAGCACTCCTTCATCTATTACAACTATCTGGACTCCACCCAGTGACTTAGCAACAATGAAAAGACATCAGCATCATTTCAAAAGCTCTTTAAAAGAGGTCAAGAATCCAATTATTAATTCAAAATCACATATCAAGTTAATTACAGTCAAAAGTATATTTGTGGAAGTTTCTCTGCTTAAGCCCAAGATTCAAAAATACTTTATAAATGAAACTAAAATAATGTAAGGATTAGCTCTTTACATGTTGTTACTGTGAACAGTTTTAATTTTTAAATAAATTAATTTAAAAGGTCATTTTTAATATCAAACTTATTTTAGCTGTATTTAGTGATACAAGCTACCTTAATCAGATACTCAGTTTAGAATTTGTCTTATGTTTTTAAAAATATATATATCAGCTCTTTACCAAATTACTTTTCTAGAACTGTGATTCTCAGTCTTTGCAGCAATTAAAATCACCCGTAAAATTTCTTTAAATGAAGGTTCCTGGGCTTCTAGAGATTCTAATTCAACAGGTTGGGGTGGAGCATCAAGAATATTCATTTTAACAAGCACCCAAATCCAGTTAGTTATCCAATTAGTTAATCCAGTTAGTGATACTCAAATTCTTCTTGGAGAAATACTAATCTAGAAAGCCCCTGTAGTAACTATTTTCTGCCAATTCTTAACAAACTACTCTTCTCCCATGAATTCTAGATCCCAGCACATTTTACTTTAAATCCATGATTCAAATATTAAAGCCAAATTTATTCCAAAGGCATTCTGTGAGGGCCAGCTAAACCACCAGCAGTCCTCTAATACTGTAAGGCTTAAAGACTGTGTAATTTCTGTTTCAGGATTCAAAAATGACATGTCAAGACCTTTTAAAAAATCATTTTCTCCCTACATAAACCTTCTTGAGCCAGACTGGACTGCCAAAGCTAGACTATTCAAAGCTTTCAGACTAGCAGTATTAGTTTCACTTGAAATAACTAAGAGAGGCAATATTTTTGCTCTTTTCCACTCTGAAAATGTTAACAATAAGAAATAACAGTTTTTTCACTTATAAAACACGTCTAGGCATTATTTTCCATCCTCTTTGCCCTATTGAAGAGGGGAAAAAGCCCTTCAAGACAATTTTAAAGGAATGGAAGCTGATTATATCAACTGAAATGTAAATTATAATATTAAACAGTAAATGTGTGAATATATGATATGTAAAATATTGGACAACAAGATTTTTGCACAAGGATAAACTCTAGAGCTTGAAGTCTATTAAAAGACTTTATTGGGTCAGCCAGATTTGGAACATGACCTATAAAAATGTAATCAACTTTCAATTATCAACCAATGAGCATCCACTTGCCACTTCTAGTTATATTGTAGGTCATTGATATATTAGTCTTGTAATACATCTAACTGATTCAATTATTTTATTCTTGATTTTTGAATTTTTGGTTTCCTGCTATATGCTACTTAACCCATCTCTTAACCTCAGTAGACTTGAGGAAGGAAGGACATTTAGCTAACCAAGTTGATAAATTCATACTATCCCATTTGGAGTGAACATCAAATAATTGAGTATTATGAGCAGGATCAGGAATGTTTAAGCTGGGAAACAGTAATAAAATGTTATGAAAAGGATAAAGTACAGTTTATAAGCTACTAAATTCCTTTTCCAGAATGATATATGTGTGTGTGTGTATTGATCTAGTTGTGTGTGTGTGTGTGTGTGTGTGTGTGTGTGTAGTGGCTAATGTTTAATAGCAAACTAACACTTAATAGCTCTCAATCACCTACTGGATAGTCCAAACTTCTAAATATGACACAAAGTCTTCCAGATTTTCATGAAGTGTTCTTCCAATCTTAGAACATACCACTTCCTTTTAAAAAGTAATAATGTTTTAATAATTTATTTAGTGCTTTTCATTTGCCAAGCAATCTGTACAGTAACATCATAAATAAATATCATTAGTTATATTTTAAGGTAGAAAAAATGAGGCTCAGAATTTTACCCACAGTCATAAAAGTAGTATAAAATGAAGTCAAGACTCAAATTCTAGCAGTCTGACTCCAACGTATAGGCTCTAAGTCACTAGATGTTAGTACATTGTCTTCAGGTTGCCTCATTCTAGCCATGACTTTCCATGTCTTCATGCTGTTGCCCATGTTTTTTTCTGAAAATGTCTTTTTTAATCCTGTCTCCCCTCTCCCCCAACTGATTCAACATTCAAAAAAAAAGTTACGAAAATGCTTATTCTGAGCCTGGCACTGTAGTAGGCATAAGAGAGAGAATAGTGAGCAAGACAAAGATTTGGCTACTATGGGGCTTACTTTCTTTGAACTCTCCTGTTCTGTTAATGCCTGATTCAAAGTCACTGCTTTGATAAAAAATTTTCTTTACATCTCTTCTTTTAAAATTAATTTCTTCTTCTGTTTGCTCACAGCAGTTTTTATAAACCTTCACAGTTGGATATCATGTTGTACTATAATTGTTTATGGATTTATCCTGTCTCCTCCTCTAACTTGTAATCTCTTGATATAAAGCACCCCTCTCCTGTTTAGATTTGTATCCCAGTCTTTAGCAGAATACTTGGCCCCTAAGCAAGTACTCGAAAACTGTTTTATGAGTGAGTGAATAAAAAACTAGATCAACTATGTGTCTGAGATAGCTCCTCTGTAGTCTATACAAATTAAACATTAAAAATACTCACTTGAAAGAAAAATACTATGGTTTATAAAATCAGTAACAGAAAAAGTGATAGTCACAACTATTTAAAGAGATATTTACATCTTACTGGGATGCTTTTTAGTGCTCAGGTATAGATTAGATTTTATATTCGATATTAGACAATAACAATCTAACTTACATTTTGGCCCAGCTGCCATAACTATGTAACTATCATACAGCCTCACTGTCCAACATGTATGATAAATAACAGTATTCACCACAGTTGAAGCTTAGTTGTTACTGAGAACTTATCTCCACAGCTGATGAAACTGCAAGAATTGCCTCTTTTGTGTTCTATTGCAATAGGAAAAAATAACTATTGATTAAAAATAAAGATGTATGAATACCAATAATTATGCAAAGTAAAATAATTTGCACATGTACATTAATTTCTGTTCAAATCACATGATTTTAGATGTAATCAAATTTAATTTCTTCAAAAGAGAGTTATAGTTTTAAGAACTAAATAGTTAAACTTACAACATACTTTATACTTATTTTTAATTGTTTGCCTTTATATATTTTGCAAATTCCAAATTATCTTTAACTTGTCTTCATATAAAGATATACATGTAAAATACCAACTTGTAGGGTAACAGACAAAGCATGAAATCTATATGCAAGCTTTCCTTTAAGAATATGAACTATGTAATAATACAGTCTATTAGCTGTAGAATTATAGACTTTTTTATGTAGAAGGGCCCAAATAGGAAATATTTCTCAATACGTTCACTTTAAAGATGAAGAAATTTGGTGTAGTAAAGATGAAATAATTAACATTTAGGTTAGCATTTTAGTTTCCAGTGAGTCCCCTCCTACCTCCCCCCAAAAACAGTATTCTAAAACAATTGTCATTGTTCTCCTTTCCTCGCACCTCAATAATATAACTCAGCTGTCAGACTAGCTCAGAATCTATTGATTAGCTAGCTTCTGTTATTACTAAACTAAACAAGCTAAAGGTACACATTAAGAAAGATATCCATAAAATATTTAAAATAACTAGGAAACTGGGAGTTAATAAGCAACTGCTGTATCATTAAGATAACCACTAATCATATTAGACCTAAATTAGAATACACTATTCTTTCATTTTTCTCTTCTTCTTTTGATTTTACCATTTCTTAGTATTAAGGTTTCAGTCGGCCAATCAATAAAAATCATTTTACTGCCTACTTAATATATGCAAGCCACAGCCCCAGACTTGCAGATGACCAAAAATACTTAAGACATGATCCCAGTCCTTACACCATCTGCAGTGGCTGCCCCCACCCACCTTACTAAATCTTTCATAAGTTCCGTGTATGAAACCTCTTGAAAACAATGCCCTACTCCACACTCATGAAAATACCTCATATTTTTTCAAGCCTCTAACTTGAGAGTCATGTCTTACTTCCTGCCTTTAATGTTTCTTCATCCCTTACGAAAACTTACTCAGACTTCATAGCCCACATCAATTCAGCCTATCCCTTAAAGTCTTCTCTGGTCTCTTATTTGGTATTTATCACACATTGGCTTTCATTCTACATCACATATATTGACATTAGCTTCCAGCCAGATTATAATTTCCTGGAGGGTGGAGACAATTCATACATCTCTGTAAACCCAGAAGCGCTCCCCATTTTTTATATTCCCTGGCACACAGATAAAATGATAATATTTATGCAGTATGTTGGAGGAAACTGTCAAGGATGCTGGTGGCTAGAAGTGCTTACTCCAGGGCTCCAACTACCCCACACTCAATATTTAACACTCTACAGGCTGGAGGGATCAATATCTTGGAACATTTGTAAAGTTCTTTGAACATAGTTGCAGATAAAATTAGCTAAATTAAGAGGAGATCACCCTGAAGTAGAGCATGCTCCTAATCTGACTAGTGTCCTCATCAGAAGAGAGGCATGTAAAGACACACAGACACAGAAAGAACACCACGGGATGAAGAGAAGCAGAGACTGGAGTAATCTTTAGTAACATGTATAGTCCATTGTCTAGGATGAGACAACCAAGTCTTTTCTCCCCAGCTTCCCACCAAAAGAAGCCCACCTTTTCAATCAGTTCGGTATCAGGGAAAGCTAAGGCAGAGAAGTCTTAAGTGTGTTCACTGCTATCCATATTCTACATCTGAGAGTAGCACCCAGTAGATTGATGGAAAGAATAACATTTTATTTAGCAGCTTAATAGTGAGCCCAAAATATTAATGGTATGTATCAGAATTATTATTTACCATTCCCATGTCTCCCATTAACTTAGAATTTAAAAGTAATATAACATAGAGATATAAAAACAGATAAACAGAGAGCTTCGATTACCACTACTCTAAACACAATTCTGCTTCTTTTATTTAAGTTTAATTGTATTTCTATCTTCTACATAGGATCTCATGCGTGTATTTTTCTTGTTAATTATAACGATAAATGGCCAACATGTAATGGTATTTATCAACTGCTCACTGAAATAAAGGAACTATATTAGGGCTGACATAAGTGATTGACCTGATTAGAGAAATGTATATAATAGCTGGTTTTACAATTGAGATCGCAGATAAAGGACGAAGTATCAGGAAGTTCCTTTTGTCATTCCTCTAAAAAATACTACATAGATCTTCCACGAATGAGTCCTAATGATCTGAATGAATAAGTCATGCACCTCACATGGCCAACATGAACAAAAAAATGGTTTAAATCCTTTATTTCCCAAGGTATAACTACTTCCTTCCACTCAGAGTTCAGAACTTAAGACTTCTATTCATAAATTTTGTTGACAAACTGACTTTTTTGGTATCATTCCCTATGTGATAAATTGAATTTCCTCAACTGAAATGTATAGCAGGGCAGCAGAGTGTATAGTAGTCTTTTCCCATCAAGATTGTCCCAATAATTTCTACACAATGTAATCTCAGTTAAAGCCGCTAACCGTAGACTGCAATTGAGTTAACAGCCAAGACTTTGGTACACCTCTCTACAAAGTGTAGACACAATTTGGCATACAACTGGTATTTCTGAAGTGTGTGGATTCTCTTTCCTTCACACAGTTGGACTGCCCATTGCACACCATAAGCCCCATACATAGACGCCCAGCACTGAAGGAAACAGGAGACATTACGCTAACATGACTATAGTATTGATGAATAAAAAAACATAACCTCAAGGCTAAGCTGCCAAATAAGTAGTGAATTAATTTCTGTAAAGTACTCCAATATTACAAAGGTGTGTTGAAAGGTGTCTGCTCATGTTTCAAATTAAACGCACTGCTGGTCAGCATTAGCACCTCTGCTTTGAACACCAGCCATTTGCCTATAACACTTCAGGGGCTAGGAAAAACGGATTTGCCGTTCACACTGGAATAATTAGAACATGTCAGGAAGAATTAATTTCCTCATTTTTCAAAAGGATACACAGAAATTACCATGTTATTATATGACAGGGTCCCTTGGAGAATTATATTAAATTTAATTTCTAGCGCAGCCCACACAACAAATTAAAGTCATAAATAAGATGGAAAGAAGCGGGACGCAGAGCATATGTTTATGGCAATGAGTGAAGCCAAGGGACCAGAAACAACTATCTTCATTTCATTTTATTTAAATCAGCCAGACACTGTGTATCTGAATGACAGCCCTTGTTAATGGTGCTGAGATTATAGGCTCCTTAATTTTAGAAAACAGAAGCAGTCAGTCAGTGTCTGAAATAGTACATTTCCTACAATGCAAAAATTAGTATAAATTTACTTCCCTTTCAAGTCCATTTCTTTTTGCCCTGCAGCAAGTTTAACAAAGATAAACTTATTTTTAATAATTCTGTTTCTTTATGCTTTCTCTTTGAGCAATTTTCTTCCAAAAAAATGAGAAAAGTTAAACAGAAGAGTCACCAGGATAAGTAAAATTCGCAAACATACTGTTTTTCCAAAATACAAGCTTCCTGCTCTATCCTTTAAATACATCTATTAATTCAGAACTAAGAGATAAAATGTGTTTTTTATACTAAACTTAAAAGGACTTTCTTACACTGCCTATCAAATTGGAGTGAAACTGATAAGGATATTGTTCAACCACCCTAAAAGCACCAGACTTTTTAGCTATTCATTAAGCCCAAATATGTATATGGAGCAGACAGGATTATACAACCCGCTGACAATATAGCCACCACTCCATGGGCAGAGACCTCCCCATTTCCTTCTCCTCCTGCTGAAGACTCGCAACTATCACCTCCTTCCCTCTCCATCTCTGAGAGCCATGGGTTTTCACTTACGGTCCTATCATTCCCCTCTGAAATCAGCCCAAGCCCAGCATAGGAACGTTAATGAAATTTTAATAAATGTATTATAAAATATTAATGATATTATTGATTCCTTCCCTTTTCCATGTGCACACTTTAATTTGTTATTTAAGTTATGGGTAAAATAACCGGACTGGAAGCAAATACATATGACTCTGTTAATTTTTTCCTATATTCTATAAAAGACTAGTGGTGTCCTATAGAAATTAATATTCTTGCATTGGAAGTCAGCACCTTCTCCAACACTCAAGGATGGCATTTTAGATGTACCAGCAATCCAAATGTTTCCAACACTAATTATCAAAGCAGCTTCTACTGTATTATTTACCCATTCAAAATTTCTTAAGAATGCATAATTACATTGTCTTTCGACATGAAATATTCTCCATGTCTAGCAAATGCAAAAAAAAA
>PVKM010005317.1:0-48280 GCA_004027735.1 Carollia perspicillata | reverse complement strand
CAGCTAGAGCCATTTGCTCTCAGGGACCTGCAAACTCCAAAATTCAGTCTCTCACAAAAGCAGCTAAAACAACTTTGGAAAGGTTAAAGAACAACAAAGGCGCCCTGGCCAGTGCGGTGCAGTAGGTTGCAGTGTCATCCCGTAGACTAAAAGCTCATGGGGTTGATTCCCAGTCAGGGCACATGCTTGGGCTGCTGATATGATCCGTGGTCAGAGTGCATGCAAGAAGCAAACAGTCGATGTTTTTCAAATCAGTGTCTCCCCTGCCCTACTATCTCATCTCCTTCCTCTCCAAAACAATGAAAAAAAAAGTCCTCAGGTGAGGATACAGACAACAACAAAAACAACAAAGGCATTTAATTTGTTAAGAAAAATCATGGGTCATTGACACAAGGTATTTGGCATCAGGAGTAAAGATTTCTGCCATCCTGAATTCCACACATGCAAGGCTCACAGTGGCTTGATGGATCATTTCCTATCCTTCATGTAACCATTACTCAAATTTTTGTAGTTTTTCAACATTTGGCTACACAGGGCATCAATAGTTCGATAATGAAATATATTGAACAGATTAGAATAACAATAAGCAAAACAGTTTGCAACCCAGGCCTTAAAAAGCTCCAAGCCCAGTTGTGAACCAACTGAAAATGTCAAAGAATTTAAATTCTAACCAGCCATTGACACTAGCAGTGAAATTGTAATGCCTTCTCAAGGGGTCTGGCGAGGTTTTTGGTTTCTAATTCCACCTGGGAAGTATTTATCCAGATACAACAGGAGGTACTGGCTATGGCTCAAACTCCTCCTTGCGCTGCAAGCACATACTCTAGGGTGACTCTGTTGAGGGCTACTGTTTAAACACGTTTGCTGGGCTCAAATGGCTCTGGCAGTGGAGCGAACAATTTGGTTGATGGTTCTCATTAGGTTTCACATTATATCTAATTAAGCATTGTCTAAGCCAGGCCCTGAAAACACAATTCTGCGAGAAAGTGATTATTACCCTCACCTGAAAAACCAAATCCCACAGAAAAGCCATAGGAGTTGCCTTCATAAACAGAGGGATCCTTATCAGGGATCTCTATTGATAAGGCCCTCTTTTTTCCTCTGATAAGAACTTGGCTGTTGTGGTTTCAAGGACAATAAAAAGGAATGAAAAAAGAATGTCAATTAACCGAATGCCTAAGGCTGATTTACATACAGACAGACAAAAATATAACCTGTGAAGGCACAGAGGGTGCCTGGCAAGAGTCTGCTCATTTAGGGATTTGTTAACAGGAAGGGAGGTGAAAACATTTCCTAACCACGGCTCAGCATGGTTTGAACATCCCTCTAGGAGTTCTTCCCAGTATGTTTGTCCAGCGTGGAGAGAACATTGAGGTTCTTGACAGCGTGGGCTCTTTCCACTCTCCATGACCTTAGGGTTGTTTCACAGCAATCACAACTGAAATAGGTGCAGCCATATTTAAGGTATTTAAGATACAGGTAGTAAAGTGATAAGGGTTGGCTAGTGACCAAGTCAACTGTGGGAGATGGTTGGTTCCCACTTGGGGAGAGTGTCTGGCCAATGGTGAATGTGGGTTTAGGTAGACACAGAAGCTGGAACTCCCTCTTGCAATCTAACCTAAGTTTCAGAAGGTTTAATGAAATCAACAGTCAGGTTAGGGACAGTTGAGAAATTGCTAACAAATGACTATGGGTCATCAGTTTTACTAGAGGTAGAAACTGGCATTGGATGACAATCCAGAAAGCATTGTATAATATACATCTATGCCAAGGTTTGCCATTTTTGCTAGCTCAAAGCTAAAGAGCCGTGGATTAATTAATGCACATTATTAAACCAACATCCTTAAGCTATTTTTTATTTACTAAAGACAAGTTCTAAATCATCTGCACTTTAAAAGCAATTGCATCACTTTGTGTTATTTCTCCAATTTGTATAAGAAGTCTTGTTTTAAGCCAACTGAACGAGGCCCTTTCACAATCTAAATTTGAATTTACAAATCAATTTTTGGCAATATCATCCAGCCATAGGAACATAATTATTCATAACAGACACACATAAAGATACCTAGCACAATATACAAAACCCAAAAGAAAAGTAATGGATCCAAAAGTAAAGAGAATGACCCCCAACTGACTTAAAAGCAGCCAATTTTCCTGGGGGGAAGCTTGAGCGTCAGATTGCTGCTGCCCAACTAGAGACAAAGATGGGCAAGGGAAAGTAGGCAGGGTGGTGGGCAAGGTGGGGGGCTGGAAAGTGAGAGATTTTCTGGCATTGTTTCAGTAAACCTGCTTTCTGAGTCACAAACACAAGGGTAAAGGAAAAGTTTTCCAATGATCCCACTTTTGTTCCAGTTTCACAAGTATCAGTTTCCCTTTCGATTTAGCAAATGGTGACTGATTAGCATGTGAAAATTTAGAGGATGGGTTACCCATTTTGCAGTCTTCCTTATGGGTGGCATTCCCCTCACCCCTAAATGCCCTTTAGTATGAACATCCTCACAAACCTTAATGGACAAGGCCTAGTCCTAACCTGGAGGATACTCTCCCTAGGACCCAAACATGATGGAGGAAAGCCTTCCCTCGAGGATACCTTCGCTGGTGCCAAATGCAAATGAAGGATACCCCTTCTAAGCACAAAACCCAAATTGTAAGAAGGGGCTCCCGGAGTCCAAACATATGAACTAAGGTCATCAAATAATGGTCCCCTATCTAAACTGAATGAAGTCTCTGAGACCTCAGTCGCAAGCATGGGAGATCTAGAATTTGAAGAGACTTAACCTGAGACCCTCAAGTGCCTCTGGGGAGATGACTGGAGCACAGGGGGTTGGTTCAGGCTTCCAACAAGTTGGTTTCAGGATGGCGTCAGGAGATCCGGGCCTCACTTCAGAGCCCCACAATGGGCTCCAAGGAATGTCAACTGATGGTCATTGGCCAAAAAGAATTCCCAATTTGGGTCTGAAGTACCATAAAGAAGGAAACTCTTCAACATAAACAGCGATACAACAGGGTTGGGCTGTGAAAACAGCACAGTCATGGAACAAACACTAGGGCTACACAGCCATGGAGCGAGGCCGCTTTCACGGCATGACAGCTCCAGTGTCCAGGTCCACCCTGGAAGCTCCAGCCCAGAACCGTCAGCCCAGAAAGAGAGCAGCAGCCGGCAGTCTTTCATGTAAAGTAATCTCCCTAAACTGCACTGGAGCTGACTTATGTAGGCAGAAGTCCACACACTTGGTCCCTGATTGGTCCATTGTCATGCAAATGAGGACTCAGAATCTGCAGGGTTTGATTGGTCCAGAGACACTGTCCTGGTTGGTCAGAATAAAGTCACCTGTTCGGAGCTGGGCAACTCATTGGAAGGGAAAGCCTCAGCTCTATTGATTGAAGTGGGACTCCAGGAAATGGAAAGGTGGCTCAGGCCGCAGAAACCCAGTGCAGGCAGGCAGTTTAGTGTCAGGTACCAACCAGTACAGCACAGAGGATTCTCCACGAGGTTCACGTGAGAGGCCCCTGTGCAGAAATGCCTGCTAGGTTCTGCTTTGCTTTTCTTTAAATTTGAGCCCAGTTGGCCACCAGCAGCCCTTCCTAATCCTCAGCGTTCACAGTATTCATTTCCAAGTATAGAAACAAAGATAAGTTACACCAGAGAGACCGTTCCCACCCCCACCCCTGCCCTCTCTCCTCCAAAAGACACGATAGTTTAAGTGACTTGTACATTCTGGAGAAGGTCTTATGGGCAGGTGAGACCTTAGGTTGCTGCTACAGTTTCTTACCAGCAACACCTAGGGACACCAGAACACCCTATGCGTTTTTCATGTACTGCTATCCATGCTGGGCTGCCCTCTCAGTCCAGCCAAAACAGAAAACCCTCATCATTTCCTATCTGCTACCTCACAGTAGCTTCAAATTATCGCATTATGGCCCTGGACACTTGTAGCAATTAATATGTCTCAAACTACAATAACTCTCTTGTAAGCAGATTATTATTTACGTGTATAGGCTATGTAAGTCCCTCTCAAATCTTTATTTCCTTCTATGCCCTAATGAAAGCTGAAGTTTTGTTACTGAAATCCAACTCTTCTAATTAAAATGTCAGCCTAATTACGACAGGGATTTCATTTACAGGTTTCATCGCTGCAGTCGAGGGCAAATTCTCAGAAAATGTCAACAGGTGACGTTTACACACTCACATTTCACAGTGATTTCATCTTTATTCACATCTAGGAAATCTCATCTCCACTTTTTGAACAGAGACCGCGAATCAGAATTGAAGTATCTTGCCCAGAGTTTCTTGGCAAGGATGAACGGGTACGGCTTCAAGCCAGTAAGCTCCAAAGTCCTCGCGAACCTATTGAATACCTAGCACGACCTCAGCAGACGTCTGAGCTGAGAGCCCTCCGCGACAACACCGTCAGCATTTCCAGCCGAACGGCTCTGGTGCTTCGGGAGGGGGCAGGGTGACACCACCAGACCCTGGTCGCTCTCCTGACGTCACCGAAGCGACTCGGAAGATTTCCCAGAGAGCAAGACAGCTTCCCAGATCCCCGCGGCCGGCGCAGTGGGCTAATCTTTAAGGCCTTGTGGGTGACTGCTGTGTGTGGCTAGGTGTCTTGGGTGGGCTGCCAGGAGGTTTGGACAGGATCGGACCTCCTGCGCACCCCTCAAGGCCTTCAGAATGGGTGGTGGCAGGAGGTTTAGTCCGGCAGGGGCTTGTGTGAAGGAGACAGGGTATCCCGAGACCTGGGACTGGTTGTGCACCTGTTGTCCCAGCTTCAAGGCGACCGCTTGGCCTCTAATTTGAATCAGTGGTGTCTGGCAGGCTGGTGTCGTGCAAAGACTAAACCGATCTGTGTGATGTCCCCTGAGTCGTCCAGCCTTGGATCCCCTGCTCCTTCTTTGGAAATAATCCTGCCCTGCCTACCTGGTAGCTGGTTTCAAAGAGCGAATGAAAAATTGTTTGGGAAGCTATAAAGTGCATTGTTATTAAACGTAATTAATTATGTAAGTTAAGAAGCTGGTGCATACAGGGAAACGAGTTTCTAGATTACTTAACCTTTCTTTAAAATACCCAGTAACCTTGAGAGAATCCCCAAAGCAAGAGAATTTGATGACACTCCTGTGATGATGACTAAATAGCAGCTTCTGCAGTTGTAAAGTAAATAATATCTTCAACTTAATGATCTCATTACTTATGAAATCTGTTTACCAGATTTTGCTTTTTTTTTTCTTGAAAGATCCAAGAAGTGTTCAGGCATCCAATAAGTATAGAATTATTTGTTGGAGAGGATGTATTTGATTTAATGAAAACAAGAACATTAAACAAGAATAAATTTTGCCTTAATTCTCTGGGGCAACCACTGGGAAACTCAAAAGTAGAAAAACATCTGAATTGAGTAGGTTGTGTGGTGAGTGCTGTAATTTGTCATAAAAATGGCATTGTTAAAAATTCTCATCTGAGGATATGTTTATTGATTTTAGAGAGGGTGGAGAAGAGGTGAGAGATGGAGACAAGGTGAGCGATGTGAGAGAAGTTACTACTGGAATGAGCACCCAACCAGGATAGAACCCACAAACCTTTTGGTGTATGGAAGGATACTACAAACCAACTTAGCCACCTGGTCAGGTGGCATTAAAATTTTTTTCACTTTGTAAGTTTGCCCCTTACTTTGATGTTGAGTAATTTTGGAGTATAATATATTGAGTAGATTGTCCTCAAATGAGAAATTAACTGCTGTATGTGTTTTGGCATTTTTTAAATGCTTTTTTTTTGCATGTAGACTACAAATTTTTTGTAAAAATGCTTTAGTGTAATACATTCTATAGTGCAGGCAGTTTGTTTTTTATATTTGGCAGAGAGTAGCAGAAGGTATCCTTCGGCCCTGTTGCTTGGAAAGAGGTCATTCCCCATGATTTGAGTGCATGCTATGGTAAGTCTTCCTAATATTTACAATGATCATTTGTTTGTGTGAAGGAAGCTTAAAATTTTTACCCTGTGCATCACAAAATAGTATTAGTAGAAATCCTTACTAAAAAGAACACTGTAAGTACTAGAGTTACCTTAAAATTTTAAACTGAATTTAGAAAGCATAACATTTCCTAACCTTATGGGTTTCAGCAGTTGTAGATTCATTTTGCTCTCTGTAGGAATATTTTATCAATGTTCTCTAATTGACAGTAAATGACATGGATGAAAATGTGTTTTGAATCAGTAGGAAAGCAACTAAGTAAGTATGAAAACTTTAAAAACTTGAATAATTAAAATCTTATTTACCTTGAAATCTGGAAAGTAGGCTTTAAAAAAAATCACTTTTACCTTCAAGGAAATACTAGTAGTTTTGAGTTTTTTAAAAATTAGTGATTCCTAAAATTTCTTTGATGAGTTTCAAATATTTTTATCTAATCTGCATTGATAAGCCCAGAGAACATTGTATTGATACAGTGTTTTATTGAGTTGTAGTACTACATTTAGAGTCTAAATTTAAGTAAATTTATTGGCAATTTAAATATCAAACAGAGTATAAATAGCTTATGTCTTGACAATTGTAAAGTGACTCGATGTGACCTGTGTAAAGTATTATAATAAATAGTAATTAGCATTGTTTATATATAGTGGACTAAAAATGGATGGATTGTGGGTAGAATTTTTTTTCTATCAAAGTTTGATTTTGCTTTCTCCTAAATTCAGTTCCTAAACCCAGACTTTATTTGCATTAGTCTTTTCAAAGTAACCATACAGGTTTTTAACCACTTTATCTGAATCAACTTGTAACAATACTGAAGAAAAAGTTAAACATGTGGTGCTTTAAATTTGGTTTTATTGGTTAAGTTTATATAAATATGTGTGTGTATATATATAATATATATATATTTTACATTGTTGTCAGTTGACAGAGAATTCTACCTTTCTATCTGTTTTTGTCCTCATCTGTGTATATTATCACCCCCCTCCCAAATTTTCTTCCAGCTCTGACCCAGCATTGGGGTGATTGTATCATTAATTTTCAACATCATTTTTCTCAGCGAAGTTACCATAGACAGTTCATAAGTTCAGAGTTTCATTAATTGTATGCCTTTGACACAGTTATTTTTGTGAGGCGTGACTGTACAGAAGTTTCTCTTTCTCCGTCTCCCTCTACCAGGCTCCCTGAAACTCCCTGTCCCCGTAACTCTTCTCCTACCAGTGATGTTTAGATCAACTTCAGTGAAATGACTCTTCAGGAGTTGGTGCATGAGGCTGCCTCCATTTATTCCAATAAAATAGCTGTATGTTTTGATGAATGTAACAACGAGCCTCCCGTTTACCACACCTACGAGACTCTGGTTAATGCTGCTTCAGAATTATCAGATTTTCTGCTATTACACTGTGACTTCCAAGGAGTTCGAGAAGTTGGTCTCTACTGCCATCCTGGGATAAACGTTCCCTCTTGGATTTTAGGGTAATATGTTTCAGAACTAAAAATTTGATGTTATTCTAACCTACTTTTTGATTCTTTAATACATAGAATATATAGCAGGCTATTTTTCTCTTTACTATTGGATTTTTTGGTATTGCTTTGTGTATTCTAGAGAGGCTAAAGGAGATCATATTTCCCCTAGGATTACTTTAAATTAATTCATCTGAGCTTATTTAGGAGAGGCTAGAAGTTTTCACTAATAGTAGGACATTTAAATATTTCCAAAATACAAGGTCTTCATTTGTCTGCTAAAGGGAAAGTTATAAATTCTATTGTTAGATAGAAGAAAACATGTGTTTCAGAAATAATATGACTTTTTTTCCCTCTAAGACTGAAGTCTTAAGTATTCAAGTATTCAGTAAGTGAATGAATAAATAATTGAGAGCTTTGGATAGTACTCCCTAAAAATTGAGATAACAGTTGAAGAAGGTACTAATTCAAACAAATATTTGCAAACTGTTCAATTATTTATGTTGTTCTAGAATATTATTCTCATATAGTGATTTCTGTACTAGGGTTCTGCAGTAAACACAAGCTGTAAAGAATTAGACAAGTTGATATTCATCCCATAATATGTGTGTTAGTAGTTTAACTATATAAATGTAAGACAAAAAAAGTTGCTTTTAAAATTTATTTACTTATTTATTTATTTTATTTTATATCTCCACAAGAAAACATAGCACTATTAAGTGTCTATTACATCCTATGGAGAACTTCAATGTTAGATCACAGCATTAAGAGCTCCTGGTTTTGGTCACATAAGACAAAAGAAGTTTAAAAATTTTTCATTAATGTTCTTTTCCCTTTTAAGGTATACAGGTTTTGGTGAAAGATGTCTTTTTAGTATGCAGATTACTAGAGTCCCTCTGCATACTAATAAGTTGCATGTGGACCTTTAGTTTATTTTATGTTAGTCTACATAGATTAGTAAATAAGAGTCTGCCACCTGTTTGGTATCTAGCAGTAGCCAGTTAACCTAATTTATTTTACTGTAATACATTAGGTTTTAAAGTCTAAGATTTCTCTGTATTAAGTAATGAGAATTTAAATAGTAAACTTTTCACTCTTCACTTTTGAGGATATTTACTTTTAAGAGTTAGATAAAAAATAACTACTTATATGCAAAAATGTGCCAACAAAAACACTGGGAATTTCTGATAAAGTCAATAGTAGAGTACAGAGAGAAATGGAAATGCTTAAAGGTTATTTTCAGTACACACTGTATGCTAACTACATACTTTGTTTCTTTAGAATTCTCCAAGTCCCTGCTGCTTATGCTCCCATTGATCCAGATTCACCACGGGCATTATCAGCTCATTTTATAAAAAAATGTAATCTAAAGTATATCCTTGTTGAAAAAAGGCAAATTAGTGTAAGTATATGTATTTAAGTGTTCTTCATGTGTTACATTTATCTTTTATTTGAAGGGTCTCCCCTTAATCCCCTCTTAATTTCTAGATTTACTAACTCTGCAGGGTTTCTCAGTCTCAGCATTGTTGATATTTTGAGTTGGGTGATTGTTTTTTTGTGAGGAGTGTCCTGTACATGATAGGATGTTTAGCAACATCCCTGGTCTCCAGCCACCAGATCCCGGTAGCATCCCCTAGTTCTGACAACCAAAACTGTCCCCAGACATTACTTAATGTCTGCTGGAAGTGCCCTCCACACGGCCCCCCGCCCCGCCCTGCCCCGGCCATCTGCTGAGAAACACTGCTTTATGGTATGAACATATCTTCTGGCTTTATAATAATGTATTGTGCTTTGTTTTGAATGTCTTTTGTCCCTCCAAAGTTGTTTTTATCCTAGGAAAATTTTACAATATTGAAAGTTTTATATATATATGGCAATTTACAGTGATCAGAACCATTAAAAAATTATAAGCAAACTTAGATTTTGAAAAAGAGATTGGTACTTAAGTCAAATCTTTCTGGAAAGTTAAATTTATTACATTTAAAAATTTTTTGACTGCCAACCAAAGATCTAGCCAAGAAACACAGCTTTAGGGGCAAGTGTTGGTATTATACGTTGAGCAAGATGCAGCCTCTATTGCATTTCCTGTTTGGAGTCAGGCCGTCTGGGAGGGCACTGGTATGTGAAAGAAGCCCAAGACAGGATTCTTGCTCTCCGACTGTCTATGATTTTGTTGGAGAGAAAAGGATAATACTGCCAAACCTGTAAGGTCAGCATAGTGTGATATTGTCCTAAGTGAAGGAAATGTAACCTAGTAGAGATAGAAAAATTTTAATGGTAGATGATGATTTTTGAGCTAAGTCTTCAGAATATGTAGTCTCTTAATTGTTTGAATATTATAGGCCATATCACACCCTACCTGTAATATATACACAGCAAACAAACAGAAAACACCACAGACTTCTGGGTTTTGATGTTTTTCCCTCATTTATATTGAATGAAAACTTAAGTTATATTTTATTAAGCTGCTTCTTATCAAAAGAAAATGTATATTCAAAGGAACCGCACTTTTGACATGTACAAACTGAATTTAGCAACTTTTCATCCAAACTTAGTTCTATAGTTCTGTATTAATGTATATCCACCAAATACCTGACCCAGAAACTCAGTCTTCGTGGGCTCACTCTATTTCCAGAAAGTTACCGAGCCCTGTTGATCCTTTGCTCATAGACCCTTTGCGTCTACTCTGCTGGCAGCACATTAGTTCAGGCTCATGTAGCATATCTGAATTGTTGCAAACAGTTCATTAAGTGGCTCCCACTTATCAGTCTTGACAGAATAAAGTCTAGTCTGTGTGGTTTCCACCTTCAGTTAGATCCCAGCATTTACAGGTTAAGGTCTAAACTCCTTAGTGCTGACCCTGCAGAGTTATTCAGGATTAGCATCTCCTGTTAAAAGCACGACTCACCTTCCCCTTGCCCAATTCTGCAGCCTGTTGGAATGCTTAATATTCTCCACAACACCAGTTTTCTTGGGTCTTATACTCTGTATTGGCTCTTTATTTGAAGAGTAGCTACTTATAAACACAAATATTACATATGAAGCAGCAATCTCTGACCTTGGCAGTTAAGTTCAGCTTCCTCTGTTCCCATTAACATTTTAAGCATATTTCCTTGTCGCATTTAGGACATTATGCTGCGGTTGTATGTTTTTATATGTCTTTATTTTTAAAATAAAGATAGCACTTTACTCTTGGAGGTTTCCAACTTATTATTTTTTTAATCCCTGTATGTATAGCAGGTTCTCAGAAAAAAAAGCCGTAATGAATGAGTAAATGAACGCGTCTTATTACTTCTAGATGAAAAAGAATGTCTTTTAACATATTGGAAAATTTTGTTCTTCATTGAACAGAAATTCAGATCTTCCTATGAAACATTATTGAATATATCTGATACATCTACAGTAGAACATAATGACCTAGTACTCTTCAGACTTCCCTGGAAAAATGTTGAGGTGAGCCGGACGCTAAATGATAGCAAGGAGAAATCTGAAAAAGAAAAAATGGCAAACAGCGTGAGTTCTGAGAACAGCAGGGAAGGAAAGTCAGAGGAGCTCATGGATGCGAGGCTGAAGCATTGTTTAGCCTATGTTCTCCACACGTCAGGCACCACGGGGGTACCTAAGATTGTCAGAGTCCCTCATGTGTGCATAGTGCCGAACATCCAGCATTTTCGGTAAGTTCTGGCCCTGGAGTCCTTCTTCAGTACTCGTAGCCCCTGCGTTATTCAACCATACACGTTTTACGTGACAGCCCTTCATAAGGAATAGAGACTCAGAGATGGCAAAACCTGTGTTTGCTTTTATATCAGGTTGAACAAAGTCGTGTTCAAAAAGTGACTAAGCTATGTGGGTAGGCCAAGGGAAGATAAGAATTTATTTTATCAAGGTCGGTTTGTAGAGAATTCTCTGAGTCTCAACTTCTGGTCCTTAATGATAAGAATGTTACTTTCCTTCTGGTATAGAGAGGACAGTCTTTCCCTTGGGAATTTCAGCTCCTGCTTTTATGGGGGCGGGAAAAGGAAGATCATATTGTTTTTCTTTTATATGCTGTTTTTCAAGTGCCTTTAACTCAACTCCTTCAACGTGAAAAGGTTAAAGTTAGAGGGCTTATATACCTAATTTGTTAGAGAAAGGGGAGAGGAAGAAAAGGCTTCTGTGGGAAGAACAAGTATGCTGCTTTAGGAAAGACAGAGAGATAAGAAACTTTGTAATAATGTTGGTTTGTGCTGATGAGAATAGTCTTTCCTGCCTTGGGCCATAAAACTCCCCTGCAGAGGGGATTATGGCAGTTTGTTCTTTGTGTCCTTGCTGGAAGTAAAAGCCACTCTGAAGGGATATTCTGGCAGCCTCATTTCCCAAAAGCTGCTGTTATAGTCAGATAAGGGATGCTCTAAGAAGGCCTTTTTTCCTACATCTGTTGAATCTAAAATGTCTTCAGCTTAAAATAATCATACCAACTCTGGTCTTCGGAATGGGTCCCCACATCACTATACTTGAAGATATTTTGAAGGTAAGGTAATCCCTGCTTTTAGACAGGTTAGGTTTTGTGTGTTCAAATTGAAATAGTGCCACAGGCTCAACAATGACTGTCCATGTTCTGTATTACCCTAGCTACATACGTCCCATGCTGCTTTTTGTTTAGCTACTGAGAAAAAGTGCCAGATAAGTGGGAGAAGGGAGTCAGAGGTCTCTACTAAGCATCACTGAATAAGTAGGATAGAACAGGCCGATTCCTCCCAGAAGAGAAGAACCAGGAGGACATATCAGAGATTTATTACAAGGAAGTGGTTTACGGTTGTGCGGGCTGGCTAAGCAACACTGAAGTCTGCAGGGTAGACAGTCAGAAAGGGATGGTCTTGAGCAGGTGGAACCTCATGGGCATGTGCTCGTCCACGTGCAACTTAGGAAAGAAGACCCACGGGGCAGGGAGAGTAATTGCAGACTCAGCTGCTGCTTTGGAGACTCTTCTCCAGAAGAGACCTACACATTCTCTTAAAGGCCTTCCAACTGACCAAGTCCAGCCAACCCAGTATGAGATCTCTTTTGATTAAAGTCAAGCTGATCAGGAACTTTAATCATTAACAAAAATCCCTTCACAGCAGCACCTAGCATAGTGTTTCATTGACTAACTGGCCAAAAGTGGGTGTGCTACCAAATGCAGCTGCCTCCCTCTGTCTTCTAGCTTTCAAGAGAGAATACCCTTATCTTCTACCCGAGTGGAAAACATACTAGAAAGGGAATTCTGGGACTATGGTTCAATCTAGCCAAGTTGACACATCAGAAAGCTATCACATGATAACATAGGTCATGGTAAAAAAATAATATATGGCTTTAAATGGCATTTAATCCTTACATTTATAAAGAGTTCTAGAATTAGTAGCACTATTTTGGTTAATCTTAAGGGAAAAAAGTAAAAATCTGGCTTGCATCTGAAAACTTACTGCTCATAAATTCTTTGTTAGGATATGTGGTTACCAAATGTTAGACGTTTCTCATAACTACACTCTGTTTTGCCTTAGGGTACTTTTTGAGATCACCCAAGAAGATGTTTTATTTCTGGCTTCACCGCTGACCTTTGATCCTTCAGTCGTGGAAATATTTGTTGCTCTATCAAGTGGTGCCTCTCTGCTTATTGTACCAACTGCTGTCAAAGTGTTCCCGTCAAAATTGGCTGCTGTTCTCTTTTCCCATCACAGAGTGACTATTTTACAGGTACATTTTAGGAGCAAATGAAATGTCTAGTTCTCCATGATTCTGTACGTTACGTGTTTTAGAAAATGTTTTGCACTCCTGTAGTTCTTTACAATGGACTCATGATAATCTAGTTCAATTATCAAAGACTGTCCCCTGGTGAGCTCACTTTTCTTTTTTGTTTTCGAATGAAAAAAAAAAATCAGTTAATTCTGCCCGGAAAATTATTTTATTGTGCATTTTGTATATACTGTAATAACTAGAGGAACTCGACTTTCACTCAGATCTGTTGGGATAGGCTGCCTTGCCTGTCTTAGAGTTTAAGTTTATTGTATTTTACACTAAAAACAAAGTCAGTTAAATTATAATTGAGTTAGAAGTTTAGATTTTTAAATTTTTACATTAGCATATTTAACCTACAGAAACATATTTAAGTTTACCATTTAAAAAAATTACAAATATATATTTGAAAGTATGTTACTGGTACACAAGCCTTAAGATATTAATTGCAAGTAGTTAGATACTAGAGAGAAATAATAAAACTATGTGTGTATATCATGATAAACTAAAAATACCAGGCTTATATATAGCATAATGAGACTCAAAAGGATGTTAAATTTTTGCCCTAAAGACAAAATTTGATACTGAGTTTGGTTTTTTGGCGGTGTGTTTTTCATCCTGAAAAATAAATAAAACATACACACATGCATGTATACATATATACATACCTATGCGTGTATACATGTGTACATATATACACACACACACCTACACATACACGTTCACAGAATGACTCACCAACCAATGAGAATTTATATCTGTTGATACCTAGCAGGCCATATTGCTATACTCAATTCATTCATATATATATAAACACGTCTGTTGGTGAGTCATTCTGTGAATCTGGGCAAGATTTTAATATAGCTTTTATTTTCATATAAAATTAGAGGAACATATTTTTCAGGCAGTGTTTGCAAAGTGCCATAATAGATTTGAGTGATAGTTACCAAAGGAATCAGGAGACTGTACTTCTGTGTCAAGTCAGTGAGCTATACCGTTTATTCCAATCCTCTTGCTTAATGTTTTAGCACAGTCTCAAATATATTTACTTTAGCAGTGGTTTTTAACTTTTTTGGCATCATTGCTCCTCTTGAGAAACTGATACACATTCACTAACTCTGTTCCCAGAACACAGCAAATTTTGCATATAGTTTCATGGTGATTTTATTTAACTGATAATACTTATTTTGGAATATTATCAGCAGATCACGTTTGACTTTGAGTAATGAAGTACAGAAACTAACAGGTTATTCTTTCCTTTGTATGAAACACATGATTTTAAATTAATTAATTAATTTTATTGTTGTTCAATTGTGGTTGTCTCCATTTTCCCCTCACCATTCCCCCCACACGTGTTCTGTCTTATAGTAAATTTTAGCTTTGTTGTCAGGGTTCATCTTTTACTTCCAAAGTCAGATTTCTTATTAAATGATATGTAAGTCATCAAGAATTAGTGTGTGTGTGTTTAAAAAGAACTCCTTGTACAGATTTTATTTACAAACAATAACCTTACCCAAATATAATTTGATACTAAGTAAGGATTGTAGAAGCTTAAAGAGAACATAGGCTACGAAGATTTTAAACATTGGGAAAAAAGTGAACCTGTTGAGTTATTGTGGAGGAGAAAAGCCCCAAAGTGAGATGGACTGAGCTTTTGAGGAAATTAAGGATCTATTCTATTTGTTTCAGGAATAAGGAGTTTCTTTTCTTGGGAAGAAAGGCCCAATTTTTTGTTCCTTACAAACCTAAAATATATTTGGGCATTTTTGTTTACTCTGGGTACCAAAAGTTGTATTATTTATACCTTCTAAAAATATTTTTATTTATTTGTAGAGAGAGGGAAAGGGAGGGAGAAAAAGAGGGAGAGAAATATTAATGTGTGAGATGATCAGTTGTCTCTTGCACACCCCCAACTGGGGACCAGGCCTGCAACCCAGGCATGTGCCCTGACTGGGAATCAAACCAGTGACCTTTCAGTTCACGGGCTTGAGCTCAATCCACTCCACCACAGTAGCCAGGGCTATTTATGCCATTTAATTAGGGAGGCAACTACAAGAACTAACAAGTTTGGCAAGATTGGAGGATATAGGTTCAATATACAGAATCAACTGTATTTCTACATAATAGAAACCCCCCAAATTAAAATAATAAAATAATTATATTCACAATAGCATAAGAATAATAAAACAGGAATAAATTTAAAGAGCAAGACTTGAACAGTGCAAACTATAAAATATTGTTGATAGATATTGAAGAGCTAGTTGGTGGCATGCAGGAAGTTACCAACTGATGTTTCTCTCACATCAATGTTTCTCTCCCTTTCTTTCCTGCTCCCTTCCCCTCTCTCTGCAAATAAGTAAGTAAGCAAATAAATAAATATTTATTACAAAAATTGAGGGGCAAAATAAATGAAGAGATGTTTTATGTTTATGGATAAGAAGTCTCAATAATATCAAGATTATAGTTCTTCTCCAAATTGATCTATACATTAAATATGGTCCCTGTCAAAATCCTAGTAGACTTTTTTGGGTAGAAATTGACAAGCTGATCCTAAATTTTATGTGGAAATGCAAAAACCATTCATAAACCATGCCATGGAATACAACTCACCAGCAAAAAATCATATGATCTGAGTGTATCTATCCCCCACTCCTAAATTCATATTAAAGTCCTAATTCCCAGTGTGACGGTATTAAGAGGTGGGACCTTTGGGAGAGCTTCGGTCAGGAGGATGGAGCCCTTATGAATGGGATTAGTGCCCTTGCAAAAGAGATCCCACAGAGCTCCCTAGCTGCTTCTACTTTGTGAGGACACAGCAAGAAGTTGGCAGTACGTAGCCTGGGAGAGGGCTGTCACCGTCACCCACCCATGCTGACTGACACCCTGATCTTGGAATTCCAGTGTCCAAGAACTGTGAGAAATAAATGCTTGTTGTTTATAATCTATCCAATTGGTGGTATTTTGTTACAGCAGCCTGAACAGACTAAGTAAGACAAAAAGGAATAAACTATTGATACACACAAATTAGAATAATCATAAAGTATTTGTGTTGAGTGAAAGAAGCCAGATCAAAACAGAATACATGTTGTATGATTATATTTTTATAAAATCTAGAAAATAAATGACAGAAAATAGATCAGCACGTGTCTGGAGAAGGGGTTCAGTTGGAGGGAAGAATTACAATGGTATATAGGTAATTTTAGGGGTGACGAATATGTTTATTTGGATTGTTTCACAGATTATATCTTAAAATATATATTATATACCTTAAATATGTACAGTTTATTGTATGTCAGTTATATCTCAATAAAACTGTTTTTAAAAATCTTTATTCATATTGTTTTCCTTAGGCATATTTTTTACCCCTTTTATGTACTTTTTACATAGAGATAATGGGAGAGGGGAATTGATATTCTAGATTTTGTCATTTTTATCTTGAAACCTTTTTGTCTAAACTATATAATGAAACATAACTAGTATTTTTCTCAAGTTTTTTGCTAAAGCAAAGTTGATACTCACTTTCAGAAGATAATGTTGCCTCAGGAGTTTTCAAAATATGATTTGCCATTTAATAAACATGGTCTTAATTTCCTTGTGGGCTCCCAACGTTAAGCTTTGAACCAATTATTGCAGTGTTTACCTTTTAAGGAAGTGAAGGAGAAAAATAAATTATTTTTAATGTATCTACAGGCAACCCCGACATTGCTTAGAAGATTTGGATCTCAGCTTATCAAGTCAACTGTTTTATCAGCCAGTACTTCTCTTCGAGTGTTAGCCCTTGGTGGTGAAGCCTTTCCGTCCCTGACTGTCCTCAGAGGCTGGAGGGAAGAGGGCAACAGAACACAAATATTTAATGTTTATGGTGTCACAGAGGTATCAAGTTGGGCGACTTTTTACAGGATTCCAGAGAAGATTCTTAACTCTACTTTGAAGTAAGAGTTTTAATAACTAAATAGTGTAGAAAGAAACTATTTTTCTGATATCTTAACATTAATAGAGCTTTTGAGAGGCACTGGGATAATAATTTTAGAACACTATTTAATCTAGAATTTTAAGCTGAGAATCCAGAACCTTTCTTATTATAACTGGCGCTACAGATCCTGCTAGAACTTTTTGTGACTTGACAGCAACAAGTAACATGATAACTTTTCCATCTAACCTTTTCCTCTTGGTAATCTTTGAATTACAGCATAACAAAAAACAGTTTGTTTCTTTATTTGATACAGTGTGATTTAAATACAATGGAAAATATTCTATTCAAATGAAAGATGTTAAATCTGGTTTGGATTGTTGTTTTTGTAGATGTGAATTGCCTGTACAACTGGGATTTCCATTGCTTGGAACAGTAGTTGAAGTCAGAGATACCCATGGTTTCAGAATTGAAGAAGGCAATGGCCAAGTATATTTAGGTTGTTTTATATTTATTGCTTGGGATTTTTTTTTCAAGAAAAAATCAGTGTTAATTTTATTTTTCTCTAGTTTTTCTTGTATCTTGTATCTTATTCTTTTTGCTGATGATAATTTTAATCTTATCTTCATAGCAATGAAACATTTAATACATTATTGTAATTGTTAGAGATAACAATGGCTAATACTCTAAGTTGGAACTTTATATTTATAGCCAAAACTCTATTTAATCAGTGTTCTAAGAATTTTAAAATCACATTTGTTTTTAGAAATTTTTTTACTCTTATTTTACTTGAGGTTATTATATCTAATTTTATAATATTTAAAAGTGAACCCACCTTTCTTACAAATACTAAAAATCTGAAACTGAGTAACCGAACTTTTGGAGATATTTTGACTTGAAGGTTTTTAATATGTTTTCCATGGGTTCTTTTTTATTACATTGGTGTTTATATCTTGTGAAGGTGGCAGAAACAGAGTATGTTTTCTTGATGGTGAAATGACTGTAGCACTTGGCACAATGCGAGCCACAGGAGATTTTGTGACTGTGAAAGACGGCGAGTTATTTTTCTTGGGGCGAAAGGACAGTCAGATCAAACGTCATGGCAAACGTCTGAACATTGAACTTGTGCAACAGGTAGAAGTATTTAAATCAAATACTAAAATATCTATTCATGTATGTATGTATTAGAGGCAACCACTACCAATGTTCTACACTAAGATTCTCTATCAGTATCATTTAAGCCTAAGATTTGGGTATTAATGATGAATTGTAATATAAGGTATGGATAATTCAGTGTGCTCTTTTATTCCTAGCATGAAGAGATAGTTTAAAAAAAAGTAAGTGACAAAATGGATTTTGATAACAAAATTAATTGGTTTATTTTGCTATAAAAGCAATTATTTTTGAAAAATATTAAGAACCTGTGCGTTGGTAATAGTAATAGAACAGTTTTTTAAAGTATCTAGTGTATTTCACAATGTAATTTGACTATGCTGATTTCAGACATAATACGTTTGAGCATTTAGGAAGTTTGGTTTAAATGTCCTCACTGGCAAATTGGGATGATCTCTCTCCTAGGTTGCTGAAGGCCTTCAGCAAGTGGAGTCCTGTGCAGTCATATGGTATAATCAGGAAAAAGTAATTCTGTTCATCGTGTCCAAAACTGAATTAGTAAAGGATTACATCTTTAAAGAACTGGAGAAACATCTTCCGAGTCATGCAATCCCAGATGAGCTTGTGCTGATTGATTCTCTGCCATTCACATCTCATGGTAAAATAATTTGAAGCAGATATGTTCTAGTGCCAAATGATACTAATTGTATTCATAAATAGTGTAAAGGCCATGCAAATCCTTATTATAAGTACCGTATTTTGCTGTGTATAATGTGCACCCACAGTTTTCTGCACATTATACACAGTATTGTTACACCCATGGTTTGTAATCATTATACCCATGTATAATGCACATACTTATTTTTCCCTCAAAAATTTGGGCAAAAAAGTTATATTATACATGTTAAAATATAGTAATATGTAATATATTGTAGTAGACACTCTGTTAAATGTTTTGTATAATTAACTCAGTTTATCTCCAGAAAATCTTGTGAGTAGGTATTATTCGTATTTGCAGATGTGGAAAGTAAGGCTTAAAGAGATTAAGTAATTTTTCTGAGATTACAAATCTGGTTAGTGGTAGTGTTGCAATTCAGTTTAGGATTGTTGGACTTCAAAACATTTGCTCTTAGGCCCTGGCTGGGTTACTTAGTTAAGAGTGTCCTGATACGCCAAGGCTGTGGGTCAGTCCTTGTCAGGACACATGTACATGAATTAACCAATGAATGCATACAAAAGTGGAACAACAAATCCGTGTTTCTCTTTCTTTCTCTCTCACTTCCTCTGTATAAAAAAAATCAATAAAATTTGCTCTTAATTACCATATTATATTGCCTTCCCAATTTCATCTTTATTTAATATTTACTTCAAAATGCAATAATTGCTCAGTTAATAGTACCATTTCTTTAACTCTTTAAATAGAAACATTAGCTAATCCTCTTTTCTTTTCTTATCCGTATCTGTATATTTATTACCCATTACATTCTTGGTAGGATAGGGCTGCTTTCTGTAGAATTGGTTATCTATGACAAACTATTCAATAGATTTTCTAACTTTTACACTGAAAAATGTGTGTATACTTGTGACTAATAAAAGTTTTGAGCCAAAATTTAAAAGCTATTTCTTTTTTATATTAAGGCAAAATTGATGTTTCTGAGTTAAGCAAAATGTATTTAAACTACACAAACTTGAAGCCTGAGCATAAGCTCAATGGAAAAGAGGAACTTTGGGAAAAATTACAGCATTTGTGGAAGGTACAACTTTTAAGATATAAATTTATTATTGTAAAGAGGTCGTTTAATATCTTTAGGGAATGATAGCATCCTAATAAGTTCAATAAAATTTTCGTGGAATGTTATTGCTGCCCATGTGGTAAGAGGTATAGCTTCATTTATTCAATTTGTATTAAAATAAGGTTTAGGTTCTCTACTGTGAGATTAAATTAAGCTCTCTATAAAGAAATTTACTGGAAGTGAGGTAGTCAAAAAAGGCACAAGTGCACAAACCTATCTTGATGTAACTTATCCCTAAGAGGGCCAGTGGAGTGTAGTAACACCCTTGTCACAGTTAGGACAATAGCTAGACCTTGCTGTACCATAATCTGTGGTATAAGGGGGTACATCATCATTCCACAGAACTTCCAGCTACAACATGTATTTCTGCTTAAGGGAATTTATATACTATATAATATATATATCAAACAATTTTTAAAATTTATTTTGAAATATATATGTATTTTTTTATCACAACCATAGGTCAGTATAATTTTTCTTAGATAAAATGTGGAGTTTTCTAAAGGGTTCTGAAAAGAGGGTGTAATTGTACAGTCTTGTCTGAAAATAAAGGGTATCCAGATAAAAGTCTTAATCTACTTCATTTTTAAATTTTAGAAAATAATTTTGGTTTGCATGAAGCAAATGAAGATAAATATTATTCCCATATTATAGAAATATCAGAAATTAGTAACTTGAGGACTTTATAATTAGTAAATCAAATGTTTTTATAATTCCATTCCCTATTTTATGGTTAGGAAAACTGCTCTAAGGAGAAGTATAATGTGAATTTTATAGTGAGTTTGTGGCAAAATTGGTAGCATAGAGATGGTTTCCTTTATTATAAATAAAATAATTTTAAAATTTATTTTAATTATTAACATTTTGTGTCTTATGTTTATATCATTACTATAGGTGCTATTATCTCCCTATATATTACCTGTAAATGTTGAATTTTGAATCTTTTGATGTTAGGCCTTTATTTCACCATGTTTCTCCCTTCTCTCATCTGTAGTCTATTCTGAGTCTCTCAGAAGATTCTTTGAAGGTTCCAGATGAGTCCCTCTTCTTAAGTAGTGGTGGAGATTCCTTAAAGTCTGTACGGCTCCTCAATGAGATTGAAAAACTGGTTGGGACGTCGGTTCCTGGGCTCCTGGAAATCATTCTCAGCAGTTCCATTTTAGAGATTTACAGTCACGTCCTTCAAACAGTGTTTCCAGATGAAGATTGGACATTCAGCAAGAATTATGCCACAAAAAGAAAATTCAGCGACATTAATCAGGAAGAAATCAGTGGAGAATCTTTACATCAGACATCAGTTGTGCCTTTAAATTTAGACAACGAGATAAATGCTTTTATTGCACTGAGCAGAGGGAGTCAGGTCTTGCCTGTGAATGCTACTAGGCTCTTATGTAAATTAGAACATTGCCCTTCAGCCTGTTCTTCTGATTTAATTTCACAGCCTAATAATATTCAAAAAGTGCAAAGCGTAAGTCCTCCAGCTTGTATAGGGAAGTCAAAAGATTCAACCTGTGTTGAAAAAGTGTATGAAGGCGGAACTCCTGTGATAGGGGCTGAGACGATGGAGTTACGTGTGAGGTGGAGGTCCGACACGGGCAAATGTGTAGATGCTTCGCCTCTGGTTGTAATTCGCGCTGTTGAAAAGTCATCTGCAACTGTATACATCGGCTCCCATTCTCACAGAATGATGGCGATTGACCTTTACTCCGGGAAGGTGAAATGGGAACAGATTTTGGGAGATCGAATTGAATCCTCAGCATGTGTATCTAAGTGTGGAAACTTTATTGTAGTAGGTAAGTTTCTGAATTTGAGGTTTACAGAGTTACGTTTAATTACCATACAATCATCTAGTTAAGACTAAGTTAAATAAAAAATAAAAACTTACTTATGGTGGATTGGGCTGTCAAAGAATAATCGTTAACCGTGTGGTGATTCTCACAGTGTGGGCCATGGGATAGAGTCTCTGGATCTGAACTCAGCTCTGAAGCTGTTACCAGCTCTGCGACCTTTGACAAGTTACTGAATCTCTTAGAACTTCATTTTTCTCTTGAATTTGTGGACATAGTAAATAAAACATGTTGCTGCATCACAAATTGTCCCAAAATGTAATGATTTAGAGGAGCGCATTTATTAAATCTCACAGCTTCTGTGGGTCAGGAGTTCAGGCGCAGGTTTTTTTACATGGCTGCAGCCCTCTGAAAGCTTGACTTGGGCTCACTCACATTGCGGCCAGCGGGCGGCTTCCGTTCTTTGCTGGATCTTGGCAGGAAGCTTCAGTTTCTGCCCACATGGGCCTGTCCTTGGGCTGCTCGAATGCCTTCACACACGGCAGCAAACTTTCCTCAGAGTAAGTGATCCAAGAGAGAAAGGAGGGATGCAGTGGTTTTATGACCTAGTCTCCAAAGTTGCATACCATCATCTTTGCTTTATTCTGTTCATTGGAAGTACCTCATTAAATCTGGCCCACACTCAAGTGCGGGGGTGGGGAGGTGGCGGGGGTGAGGGATTAGGCTCTTAAAAGGAAGAGTATCAAATAATTAGTGGACAAAATTTAAAACCACCACAGTCATAGTAGAGATTTTGAGAGGGCTAAAAGAGATCAGTGCTTGTGCATGTCTTAGTACATTGCTAGGCACAGACTGAGTGCTCATTAGGTGTTAGCTGCTATGCAGTCTCATTAGGAGTGGGTGACTTTTATTTAACTAGGGCTATGGGGGTTCAAGTGTGGTGCCTCTCCGTTTTACTTCCCCACCCGCATTAGGTTTCATTTTACGTGTTACAGAATCTGTTCATCAAAACTTTTCAGCCTAAGTGTATAGAAATATACCTCCCTGCTTGTGCTATCCTAGCTGGGATCTACTGGGGTCTGTGTTTGAGCCTTCCCTTTCAAACACCTACATTTTGAAAATGAAACTATAGGAAACTTGCAGTTACACATGTGAATGATCATGAGAAATCCCCATCCAGGGAAGTCAGCTCGTTGAGGTTACTGTCAGCATCCCAAGTGTCTAGACTGAAAGCTTACGGTACATGGTGGTTGGTCGCTTAGTACTTTAAACAAGACATTTCTCTTTGCCGTCACTAAGCAAACAGCTTTCTTGCTACAAGCAGTAACTGCCAGGAAAAAACAAAACAAAACAACCCAGCACAGCAAGTGTTCTGGGAATTGGGCTTCAAGTGAGCAGCAGTGGTTAAAACCATAGGTGGCAACAGCTAGTAGGGCTGTCCTACCCACGGCCCACGGGCCACATGCAGCCCAGGGTGGCTGTGAATGCGGCCCAACACAAAAGTGTAAATTTACTTAAACCCTTTATTTTTTTTTGCTCATCAGTTTTCCTTGTGTTAGTGTATTTAATGTGTGGCCCAAGACACTGACAGCTTGGACGCCCCTGGTAGAGAGTGATGGGCCAATGCCCAAATTCAGCTTCCCCAGGGAACTTGAGTGATCTTTGCTTTGTGGCTGTTGACTATCCCCACTCCCACCTGGGTTATTTTGGCTACGCCAGGTCAGGGGCCCCTGCCCTGTCCCCTTATCTGCACCAGCAGTGTTGGGAGAAGCTGTGTCCGGGGTAGCTGTAAGAGCACAGGCTCTGGAGCTGGATTTCTTAGATTCAGAGTCTGCTCTGTCACATGTTAGCTGAGTGGTTCTGCCCTAGTAACTCAATCTCTGTGCTGCAGTTTTGTCATCTATAACATGTAGGTATAATGGCACTTGCTTCACTGTGAGGATTAAATGAGTTAATAGATATGAAATTCTTAGAATAGCACCCTTCACAAGGTGAGCATTCTTGCACTGGCCATTTATCTTGATTTTCACAACAACCCCAAAAGTAGATGTATCCGCATCAGCAGAAAAATAGTCTGAGGTTTAGCAACGCTGGCTAATGCTCAGGGGTAGCCATGACTAGATTCGAGTCCGGCTCTATCAGAGCCTCTGTCCCCTGCAGCAGCTCCGCTGTTTCCTGTTGGGCGAAACACTCCACAGTATTTTTTTAAATAAGGTAAGCCCACTAAGTAGGTATTTTACAGAAGTGATTACTGTTCGGTTTCTGCTTTGCATTGCTGCAGTTTGAACCCGAGCTACACGTAGACCCTAAGTACACATGAAGAGCACTGAATATCAATTGTCATGATTTAGGCTAAAGAATTACTCCCTAGCGACATCTAAATCTCACCTTTTATGTTTTGTTTCCCAACAGGCTGTTATAATGGGTTAGTTTATGTTCTGAAAAGTAATAATGGAGAAAAATACTGGACATTTACTACTGAGGATGCTGTCAAAAGCTCCGCAACCATGGATCCAACCACAGGACTCTTTCACCTTGGCTCTCATGACCAGCATGCGTACGCTTTGGACATTTATGTAAGAATTCACCTCACCAGTCTCCTACATGGCAGAGTATGAAACTGTCCGGTGCTGTTGACGAGGCATGCTGGTGTTAGCTACTTTCCAAGTTTAGCATTGTGGTCTGAGACGAATAAGGAGTTAAACAGTTGTATCTTAAGACATTTTTTACTTGCTTACCAAATTTTCACAAATAAATTTGCTACTCAGAGTTTTGGAATATAAAGAACTTAGAATTACTAGCCTGACAATAAAAAAGAGTCACAAAGAAAAATATCAATAAGACCTGATTACACAAAAATTTAAAAAATTAGAATTACAAAATTTAAAAGAAGTTGGAAAAAAATTGAAACTCATGTGACAGTTAAAGCTAATTTATATTTATGAGTATGAATGAAAAAGCAAATACAAGTAAAAGTGAAAAATGTAAATACCCAGAAGATGATTCGACTTTAATGTGTGGGTGGTAGGCACACAATGCAATATACAGATCATGAAAATACAAGAAAAGGAAAAGGAAAAATAAACACAGGACTCCAAAGAAGAAATGGTAGTAAATGTATTTATATATTTCAATTCTTTAATAATCAGAGGAATGAAAGTTAAAAACTGAGAGAGAAACAAATAGTATTAGATTAGAATGATAACATTAAGTGCTGACTAGAGTCATGGAAGGTTGTGACTAGTGAAGCGTCGGAGGAAAACCGTTTGGCCGTAGGTAACTATTTCAGACCCTTTGATTTAGTGCGATTCTTCTCGGAATCTGTCCTGGCAAAATAATCAGAAACGTGGACAGATGTGTGCACCAGGACATCTCTTTCCAAGTTGTTTATAATTTCGAGGAATTAGTTGCAAACAGTTTCCAATGATGAGGTAGACAGATAAATTATCTTTTATTTATATGGGGTATGATGTATTAAAGTAATATTTAAAGAGTTTTACCAAATAAGTGAGCTAAATTAGTCACCAAGTGTATATTCAGAATGATCTCAGCTATATTAAACTCTGTGTATGTGCATATACCATTTATTACTTTTGTATTAAAAATAAAAACGTACATTAATTAAATAGACATAGCATGTAAGAGACAGGGTATGTGAATTTCTTAACCACCAGCAGAAACCAATTAATTTGCTTGCTTATTTGCAGGAAAAGAAGTGTGTTTGGAAGTTAAAATGTGGAGGAACCGTCTTTTCTTCGCCTTGTTTGAACTTGATTCCACATCACTTGTATTTTGCTACACTGGGAGGACTTTTACTGGCTGTAGACCCTGTAGGCATAAAATAATGTATCTTGATTCTATTACCTGTTTTTCCTTAATATTCTTATATTTTTACTTTGAATTCTGAACATTAGAGGTTGTTTCAGTTACACAGAATCCAGATAGCATTGAACTCACTAAGAATATGGCATGAAGTCTAGAAAGATGAGTAAAATCAACTAAGTTCTGTACATGTCTTTTATCTGTTTTTTAAGTTAACAGAATTTTCTCATTCACATTAGAAGTTCGAATGGTCTAAGGATGGAAATTATGTGCTCGTTATTGCTTACCTGGTTGTGCTGCAGGTTTTTATCCCGGCTCTCATACATAGCACTGGCTCATTTTATAGCTGTGCACATGCATACCAGCCCTGTTTAGAGTCTCAGCGTGTCAGTCATGTCAGCATGTCACTACAGCGTTTTCTGGTTTTATAAGTCTCCAGGAGACTTGGGGTTTGTTTTATACAGGGTAATTGAGTAGCAGTTGAAATGCAAGGAATTGCTTTTTGCCCCGACAGGCCACTGGGAACAGAGTCTGGCAACATTCCTGTGGGAAACCACTCTTCTCTTCTCCACGGTGTTGCGGGCAGTATGTGTGCATTGGCTGCGTGGATGGGAATTTACTTTGTTTTACTCACTCCGGAGAACAGGTGAAATTTTCTAGTTCAATTTCATGTATCTTTCTCAAAGCAATAGGAATTGATGATAACTGAAGTAAAATTTTAAATGCCCTTATTCAAGTTGTGTTGAAAACTAGTTCTGTTTGGTTAGGCCATGGTTTGTAAATGGTGCAATAGTAGATTTAAAAGATTCGATCCAAACATGGTTATACTTGTGCCATTCCCCTTCCCCCAATTTTGAAAAAATTTAGTTTTAAGCCAATTTTATTTTAATTTCTGTTGCGGTTATGAACATTTGAAGAAACCCCTGTTTTTCCTATGAAAACAAAAATCTGTTGTGTAACGCAGATTCCATGGTGGAGATCCCATCTTCAACTTCATGACTGGCAGGGCAGGCCCCGTCTGCGTTGTGTTTGATCTTCTGTTGGGAGCAGTATCTGCTCTCCTTTAAGTAGCCGCAAGTGACTGGCACTGGTGGCACACGCGCAGCCGGGGGTTTCATTCGGGGGATTACTTTGTGGACTTACGGGTGCACCAGCTCCAACATAAGTTAGCCCAGTGATGGCTAGATTTGATTCTGTGTGCGTTTCATTCTACATTCACCCCTCATTGCCTAGCAGTTTCTTTTGCTCTGTGTGACAATCACTTTTTGATGAAATCTTTTATTTTGTTCACATAATGTTTTTATTTTCAAAGTTCTTACTAAGAAGTAAGAGGCAGGAAATGCAATTTAATTACTCCTGTTTGTGTGGATGAACCATAGACAGAGTAAAGTGACTTTGCCCACGTCAGGGACAGAAATGAGATTGTCAGTCATATTCCATGAATATGCCCATTCCTTATTACATTTGTTTTTTATTATGCTGCTGTTAACAGTGTGCATTTATAAACACTACCTTAGACTTGTGCCTTTTCTCCCTTGTGTCCTTTCTTCAAAATATTCGCCAACAGGTTTGTCTCTAATAGTAGCTTTGACATAAGCAAATAGTATCTATCCACAGGTCAGACACACATCTCATAGCTTCTTGTTTAAAGTTTTAATTTAAATTATTGAATACAGATTCTTCCTTTCAGTCCATTTTCTTCTCCCTACATTAGGAGACTACAGTGAGATACAGTTTTTGATAATATACATTGAAAACTCAGTGCAGTTTTATTTTTAAACTCAATGTCTCTAAAAATGCTAGTAACTCTTAAATGGGATTCAAATTAATTTTATTTGATACTGTGCATAGCAGTGACTCATATGGTAAGTTTACATGGTGTATTTTGTGCTGGATTTTAACACTGGACAGAGGTCTAACCTGAGGGTACTACTTTTCAGAAATTCCCATGTTTCCTGTGTGTAGTTATCATTCAATAGCCTACATCCCTTACCTTTTTATTAAGAATTGCACGAAGCCTTAACACACAGAATTGTTGGAATGAGATGAATGAGTTATTTTTGCCTTTTCACCCTTCAGGTTTGGCAGTTCCCTACCAGTGAGCCCATCTTTTCATCCCCATGTACTTCCGCATCAGAGCAAGAAATATTTTTCGGTTCCCACGATTGCTTTATCTACTGTTGTAGTATGAAAGGTCACCTCCAGTGGAAATTTCAAACTACCTCCAGGGTGTATTCAACACCATTTGCTTTCCATAACCACAATCATAGCAATGAAACGTTGCTGGTGGCAGCATCTACTGATGGGAAACTGTGGATACTGGAATCTAAGAGTGGACAGTTGCAAAGTGTATATGAACTTCCTGGGGAAGTGTTCTCCTCTCCTGTGGTCTGGGAATCAATGCTTATTATTGGATGTAGAAATAATTATGTTTATTGTCTGGATATATTAGGGAGCAATAAAAAATAATCAAGAGCAGTCTTTAATAGACTATATCTGAGACATTTGGAAGTATTTGTCATTATAAAAAGCATGTGGATAGTCTTATTTCATGATAAAGATTATATTTTGTTTAAGAAACTTGTCTATTACACTTTATTGGAGAACAAACATGTTTTATCTCCTGTAGAAGCAACAGATACTTTTAAAAGGAGTTGTAAAACAAAACACATCAATATATTTAATAGCACTTTTAAAAAAATTGGCTAGAGCTATTTGTTTTTTTATAGAAGACCTCTGTGAAAAAAAAATCAGAATACACTTGGTTACTAAAAAACTTAGTCTCTGAGGTAATACGCCATTCACTCATTTATACTGAGATTCACAACAAAAGATTTAAAAAATAAGATTTTATTTATTCATTTACAGAGAGAGGGGAAGGGAGGGAGGAAGAGGGAGAGGAACATCAGTGTGTGGTTGCCTCTCGCGCGCCCCACTGGGGACCTGGCCTGCCACCCAGGCACGAGCCCTCACTGGGAATCAAACCTGTGACCCTTTGGTTTTCAGGCCCACACTCAATCCACTGAGCCATACCAGCCAGGGCCATAACAAAAACTTCTTAAAGGTAGGATCTAGTCATCAAATCACATTCCTTATTCAGTAATTTAAATTTTTTAAATTGATTTTTTTGGGATAACATTGGTAACTAACATAAATTTCAGGTGTACAACTTCATAATATGACATCTGTATACTCTATTGTGTGCTTACCACCCGAAATCTACTCCCCTTCTCGCACCATATATTTGACCCCCTTCACTCTCTTTATCCTACCCTAACCCTCTTCCACCCTGGTAACCACCATTCTGTTGTCTATGAGTTTGTGTGTGTGTTGGTTTTGCTCGTTCATTTGTTGCTTTTGGTTTTATAGCCCACATATGAGTGAAATCATATGGTTCATGTCTTTTTCTACCTGATTTATTTCACTTAGGATAATACTCTCAACTTTCATCCATGTTCGGTCAAATGGGAATATCCCATCTTTTTATGGCCAAGTAGTATTCCATTGTGTATATGCACTACATTTTTTTTTCAAATATAAGAGAAAGTTTATTTAGGAAGTTACAGAGGTAGGAAACGTGAGCTCTAGAAGAAATGGGCTGAAGAAACAGGTTGCAGAGGCAAAAGAAGGGCCCCTGGAACTTAGAAAAGTTTACTCCAAAAGAAGATTTGAGCGGGCATGCTCTGGGGAGAGAGAGAGACCACTATGTGTACTGCATTTTTATCCAAACATCCTTCGAAGGAACCTTAGGTTGTTTTCACATCTTGGCTATTGTGAGTCATACTGCAATGAATGTAGGGTACATACATCTTTACGAGTGTTTGCCAACTTTCCGGGCAGATACCCAGATGAGGGATTGCTGGGCCAGATGGTATCTATGCTTAATTTTTTGAGGACCCTTCGCACTGTTTTCCATTGTGGCTGCATCAGTTTACATTCCCACCAGCAATGTGCAAGGATTCCATTTTCTCCACATCCTCCCAACAATTGTGATTTCTTATTGATAATAGCCATTCTAAAGGGTGTGAGTCGTGGTGTTGATTTGCATTTCCCTTACAACTAGTGATGTTGAACATCTTTTCATGCATCTGTTGGCCATCTGTATGTCTTCCTTAGAAAAGTGTCTATTCAGTTCCTCCACCCATTTTTGAATTGGATTGTTTTTTGTTGTTATTGAGTTGGATGAGTTCTTTATATTGGATATTAGCCCCTTACTGGAAGTGTCGTTTGCAACTATCTCCTCATATTCAATTGGTTGCCTTTTTGTTTTGTTGATGGTTTCTTTTGCTGTGCAGAAGTTTTTTAGCTTAATGTAGTCCCATTCATTTGTTTTTGCTTTTACTTTCCTTGTCTTTGGGGGTCAAGTTCACAAAAGTCCCTCTGAGACCAATATCTGTAAAGTTAGTGCCTCTTTTTCTTCTTTGTATTTTATTGTTTTAGGTCATACATTCAAGTTTTAACCTATTTTGAGTGAATTTTTGTGTAAGGTGACAGATAATAGTCTAATTTCAATCATTTGCATGTGGCTTTCCAGTTTTTCCCACACCATTTATTGAAGAGGCTTTCCTTTCTGCATTGTATGTTTTTGGTTCCTTTGTCAAAAATTAGTTGATCTTCTATGTGTGGGTTTATTTCTGGGCTTTCAATTCTGTTCCATTGGCCTGTGTGGGTTTCTGCCAGTGACATACTGTTTTGATTATTGTAGCTTTGTAGTATAATTTTAAGTCAGGGAGTATGATACCTCTGCTTTGTTTTTCTTAGGATTTCTTTGGCTATTTGCCATCTTTTGTGGTTCCATAAAAATTTGAGGATTTTAAAAAACCCTTTGAACAATGCCATTGCAATTTTGATAGGGATTTCATTAAATCTGTATATTGCTTTAGGTAATATGGTCATTTAAACTATATTTTTCCTTCCAATTCATGAACATGAAATATATTTCCATTTCTTTGTGTCATCTTCAATTTCTTTCAACAGTATCTTGTAGTTTTTAGTGTATAGGTCCTTCATTTCCTTTGTTAAAAACTTTTTTTTCAAGATTTTATTCATTTATTTTTAGAGAAAGGGAAGGGAGGGAGGGAAACATCAATGTGTGGTTACCTCTCACACACACCCCCCACCAAGGACCTGGTTTGCAGGCTGGCACTCAATCCACTGAGCCACACGAACCAGGGCTATTTTGCTGTTTTGATTGGGTGCTTTCCACTCTTCCGTATTCCAGGTTGCTAACCCATTCATATGTATTAACTAATCTAATGTTGATTCTCTGTAATGTATTCTTCACTTTGGGTAATGTATTCTTCATCTCTGATTGGTTCTTTATGTTCTAATTCTTCTCTCTTAATTTCTCTATTCTATTCTCTAGTTTGTTGAGTGTCCTTATGACCATTTATTTGAATTCTTTATCAGCAAATTGCTCATCTACATTTTATTAAGAGTTTTTTTTCTTGTTCTTCATTTGGGGCATTTTTTTCTGTTTTCCCATTCTGTTTGGTGCTGTTCCTATGAGTTAGACAAAATAGTTATTTTTCCCAATCTTCCCTCAGTGTAGAATGTTGCTGGATGGTTTTGGCAGGCCTGTTGTAGTTGGGGTAGGCACCTGTGGTTCCCGGTGTGCCATCTGACCAGGAGTTGGTTCCAGGTGGGGCAGCCTGGTGTGCTCACTTCCTTGCCCTTCTGATCTGGGCCAGGCTTCCCGGTGCCCACAGTGCACCCTGTTGCTTATCTGTTGCCCGAGCCTGGTCTGGGTGGGGCTGCTGAGTTTGTATGTTGCAGTGCCTACTATTGCCACACTTACCCTAGATGAGGCAGCCCTGTATGCACACACCACAGCACTTTGCTGGCTTCATACTTGCTCCAGGCAGGGCAGCCCTACGTGCTTGCGTAGCATTGCCACTCCAGTTCTGCACCCTTTCCAGGAAGGCAGCCCTGTGTGTGAGTACTGCAGTGTTTTGCTGGTTCATCACTCTCTCCAGGCAGGGAGTCCCAGTTTGTGTAGTCTAGTGGGTGCATGCGTCAGCCCTCTGCCATACACACTCTATCAGTCTCCAGGGGAAAGGGCCCAGGTGTGAGGGCTGTGGCACCCTCCCAATCCTGCTGGGTCTCCTCCAGGAAGCGTGGTTGGGGACATGCCAAAGCGGCCCTGCAGGTCAGCTGGAAAACCTGGACAGAATTCCTGCCTGCTGTCCAAGGGCAGGGGAAACGTCAACAATGGTGCTCACCAGTTCCTCCAGTCCTAGAGAGCTTCCTCAGCTCCCGGAGAGCTCCTGTGCTTCCCCCGCCTTCTACACGGTCTGTCTTGTGTGCAGAAGCTATTCAGTTGTCCCTCAGTTGTCTCTCAGGAGAAACTGCTTCACATAAAGATACACATTTGACGTACCTTTAGGAGCAGGTGAGTTCTTCATCCTCCTCCACCTCCACCTTGGACCTGCCTCCAAAACAGTATCTGGGGTTTTTTTGCACCCAAGGTAAGTACCTCACCCACATTACTCACTTTGACCTTGTCCAGCTGTGCGGGTCGGTAGGTCTGGCCCAGGGTTGTAAGCTCTCCACGTACACCCGTGCTGCTGCTCCGTGACCCACACTTTGGGGAAGGAGGTTGTCGGATCACATTGTCTGAGACACAGACCCTTGATTCCAACTTAGGATTGAGATAAACGTTTTTATTTGACCCTATTCAGTATTCTTCTCCAAAAACACCTAGTAAAAATAGTATAATAAGGTACCACATAAAATACCTTGAAATTTTTCTTTCTCAAAAAGAGCTATGTAAAATAGGAGGTCCCTTGAAATTAATAAAAATGTCAACTTGAAAAGGAGATTCTGTCAGTGCTAAAGATCTTGTGGGTATTTTTTTATTGAAAGATCATTTTCCTTCAACAATGGACATTTTACATTGAAACTTTATACAACCAAAATCTCAAAATAATATTAAAATCACACTAAGATATTTTCATGGTTAAGCCTCTACTTATTTTTATTGTTGGTAAAAATATTTCAAGACACTTGTAACTCTAATATTTCTGCTTTAAAATAAGCAATTAAATGTCACAAGAAGAGACAATGAATACATACTACAATTTGCTGATAACTGGCTAAAATGATAATTTAATAGTGATTACTGTATAAGGAACAATTGCACTTGAAAAATTTAAAAAGTAAACAAAAAATTCTAGTTTTATATATATATGTCTAGTTAATTATCTATAACCTTGCCGGGACAAGCGTTTGTTTTAATTTTTTTAAAAAGCTGTATATTTAACATAGCAATGAGATTTTTTGTCTTGAGTTTATGTTTTTACAGAATTTCCCCCAAAGTTTGTTGATGTGAAAAAGACTGCAACACAACGAAAGCAAAATAACACTTCACTGGTATTTAGTGCAAATCTGGAGTATTTTTACATGAAATATTAGACATGTACCCTTTAGGAGTTGCTGGAAGTCAGCGCTGTGACTGTGCCTTCCTCAGTATGCTCTTGTCAGGGTTTGGAGGACACTTTCGCTGTGGCGTTTCTCCTAGTTCGTAGGGGCTTTACCATAGGTGAGCCAGTGCAGTGGACTCATCTACCATTCTCGGTTAATAAGTCTGACTTCTTCGCTTGTTCTCTGCCATTACTATGATATAATCTAAAGCTGAGAGGATGAATGAAAAGGTCCATTCAGAAGAATTACTGTAGCACAGGACTCTAGGTGGAAAAATTCCTATTAAAAAGTGTTACATTAGTGAAGAAATCATCGAAACTAACAAATGCCTACATATTTGATTTGGACATGAACATCAGCTGGAAAATGTGCATGGAGTATTGCTCTCCATAGCTGATTCTTAACAAACCGGAGGTCCAGTGTATATCTATAAAAATCCAACTTGTAAGAGTGCAGCTGTCAGTGTGACCACACATCCTAGCTGCTACCGTAAGGCTGAGCCATCGTTTGCAGAAAGAAAATGCCTTCTGTAGTAAATAAGTTTGCTGTCATTCTTTCTTTAAGGTAAATGATAGAGTAACACAGAATAACAGCACATTGTCTATTGAGTGACATAAAGGAAAGAAACAATACATACTAATAAAATGTGTTTTTGTAAGGGAGGAAAAAAGGATGTATTTCTCCCTGAACTGGGCAAAGGATTTGTACTTATACTTTGGGGTCAGAAGCTAAGGAAATGGGAATATGCCAACACCATGAAATGTCAAGTGAATTGCAGCAATGTGTGGGCTTGCTGTATGTCTGTGTTTCATGTGAAGCAAATTTAGGGAAATGAGAGAATGTATGTGGCTTTTAAATTGCCAGGTCCCTTCTGTGTATCGCATGTGTATGATAACAAGGCCACTTAAAACTCTGCGATGTTTTTCAATGGTAGCGAGGTGAATGCTCTAGATTACAAATGCCATCCAACAGTGGACTCTGAACATGGATTACTCGATGCTGGTAAGGAAAGGAACTTCCCCAGGAGGTTCTTAGTGCAAAGGCTCCCAATCTTACCTTCCTGTTAACTTGCCCTAAAGACTTAGGGGCTTTTCAGAGGCATGTGATGTCAGTAGCCTCTTGTACCTTGTAATAAAAAGCTGGTTGGAGGAGGGGGCGTTGTTTTACTGTTTTTCTTATCTCACCTTTGCTTTTCTGGGTGAAATGAGTCTCCCCTTCAGAGTTTTAAAAACTAGACTGCACTGGAAGCTGTGTGTCCCGAGGTTCTCAGCCTTTGGGATGCAACAGTATTTGTGTGAAGAGTTTTTGCCAGAATGTGCATTTCTGGCCCTCTCCTCACAGGAGGCCTGAGGTGGAGCCTGGATGTCTTAAGAACAACTGCACTAGGTGGGGCTTCTCAGAAAGAGAATTTGTAGCTTCCTTTATCATATTAAATAAAAATGTTCCCCAGGGGCCCAATGGGCCCAATGCTTAACGTGTCCTTAAAGGAGAGTACTGGTACAGTGGGGCCCGTGGATCAGCAGTGTGGTGGGAGTGCGGGCGGATTCGCTGTGTGACAGGGTCAGGTGGGGGAAACGCATGAAAACCAGACGTGAGCAGAGTTGGGGGGCAGACTGGACTTGCAGTTCCTAGTTAGTCGCTATGTTCTGGAGAATGGGCATTCTTATTCCTATCTACACGTGATCCCCTCACCGTCACTGTAGAAAAAAGTAGAAATCCCCAAACATATGGCAGGGTAAATGTTTTGGATAAAAGAAATTGGAGTATAGAGTCAAAAAACCATTACAAAGATTGGCAAAAGTACGTGTTCAGGGGTGCGTGGGCATGTGGGGGGGGAGGGCTGCAGAGTGGGCGCGGCAGGCTCTCCTGAGGGGTTCTGAGTCTGCAGATTTTGCCTCATGTGGTCCCTTGGACAGAACTGTCTCTTCAGAATGAGGAGGAGCTCAAGGCACCAGGACCTAGGGTTGTGCAAATACACTCTTTACCAGGAACACCACCAGTTCTGTTTCTAAACATTATTTTAGAGCCTAGAAAACATGCTGCTTTGCCCTAGCTTGGTTTCTTTACCTCATGTAAAAAAATAAATAAATAAAAAGGGCAAGAGAGGAGCCAATAACTAGGAACAGGATGGATAAGAGTCACTCTTTACTTAATGATCTGTGGGCAGTCGCTCCAGGCCTTGGCTTTCCTTTTGGCCAAAGCCAGCCAGGCTGGTTCTGTCGACGCGGGGGCAGCGTCCGGGGTGGAGAACCTCTTGGTGACTTCTTTCACTAGCGGAGCTGCAGGAGTCGAATCCGAGATCTCCACTGGGTTACATTACGAAGGAAAAGGAGAGAGGTGTAAGTCAGAGCCATATTTTGATTTATCGTACATGTGGGATTCGGAAAGGAAAACTCAGTGAAACACAGGCATCTTCTGTGAGAAGAATTAGAGAAGCTGGGTGATCATTACTTTTACATGCACCATTACAGTGACCACAGTGCAGTCGCTTCTAATTTCAGAGGATTTCTAAGAGCACATTTTTTTCTGTGCACGGAAGTTACGCCTGCATGACAATAAAAAAATAAGAGGTAAATTTTGTGGTTTTAGTCATATAGCCAATCAATTCCAGCAGTTTGAATTTACCAAGCTGGTGAGGTCAAAAGTGCCTGCCTCCACCAAGCACGCCCTGGGGTGCCTTCCCCCTCAGGTCCACAGATCCTGGCAACTCTTAGGACTCTGGGTCTGGACTAACAACTGCTTTGTGTCATTATCACTTCTTTACCACACCAAAAAGGCTTCTGAAGGCGAGGGTTTCCATTTTACCTTTGGGTCATATTTAGTGCCTGGGGCAATGGCCCCCACACAGCAGGCTCAGGAAATCCTGATGGAAAAGCAATGCTCATCCGTGTGCAGGGGCCATGCTGATCTTCTCTGTTTCATTCCAGTGTTAGTGCATGTGCTGCCGGAGCAAGCACGGAAAAGAAATACTTCAGAACAAAGGCTTGCTTTATTAACCTGAGCTGCTCTGAATTGCATGAACCCTTTGGGGCTTCCAAGAAATCAGGCAGGGAAAGGTGTCATCTCTTTGACCTTGGAGCGTTCGCTTGGCTTTGAACTAATTCTCTCTGGCACACCCATGTAATGAATGGAACTCTCAATTCTTGGGTATAAAAGTCAAGGGAAATAGTACCCATGGAGGTTCTTGAGAAATTGAGAAGTGCTCCAAAGCGGTTTTTAGAAAATTGTTTTCTTCTCACCAAACAGTAAATATAGCTTTGATGGTGAGGCCTCCTTACATTTCCAGAAGTCAGCAAGCAGGTAACCAAGGCACACAAAGCTCCCAGGTCTGGAGGCTGGGTGCCCTCCGGGAACAGGGCTGCCCAGTGGGGAAAACAGATGCCCTATGAGCCCCTGGAGGAAATTTGTTTAGATTCATCCATCCTCCAGGTGATCTGTGGTAAGCACATAGTTGGAAACATTACTGGATCATTTTTCCTTTTATCAGAATAAATAATTTTTTAAAAATGTGTGTCTTTTATGTGTCATGAACACGTGAACACTGCTGTTGTTCATGACCACTGAGGACTCCGGGCTGAATGGCCTTAACTCTCCCAGTCACAGCTGGGTCAGACACTGGCCCTTGACATCCAGTCAGTGAAAGGGCCCACCCCACTTTTGCCGGGGGCATCTGAGCCGCCTGGGTCACTGATTCAGAAACCTAGCTCCTATTTCCATCCCAGGTGCCGAGCTCCAGAGGGGGTTCTCAGACATAACTTCCACACATTTCAACTTCGTAGTGTCAAAGGAAACAGGGCCCTGAGTGCCCTTTTCAGCTCGGGCTTGAAGCCAACCCCTTTAAGGACACCTGCACCCCTGCTCCGCTTTAAACCTATCAAAACACTGCTCCATTTAAGTTTTACCTGAACTTCGCCCTTTCCCCCAAATCCTACTATAATCTTATCTCTTGCTTTGTGTAGAGGCCTGTATGGTCTGTAGTCTCCCTTATTACAGCAAGTTCATAAACCTAATTTTATTGGACTACAGGCAGGGAAGCATAAGGAGATGGCTCACATCACCTCGCTAGCAGTTCAGGAGTTTAGCACACCACATTGGTAGCTTGGAACTGGCCGTGGAGGAACATTCACACCACAGTAATGGCAAATACTACAAATCAGAGGTCTCTCTAGTCCCTGAAGAGGGGATTGTTAACCATGTGCCATCACACCACTGACAGGGTGACTTTCTCGTGGTCGTTATCCCATGAGCTTTACCGGCGTCCCACTTTATGAATGGGGCCGTGAAACAGCCTGTGCGTTGAAATGCCTCAAGTGCTGCCCCCGCTGCTGCCCTGGGGGAATTACAGCACGCTCTAAAAAGAAACGCCTCTAACTCTGGTTAAGTCCAAACGGTCCTGCTCTCACTACCTGTCACGGATGTCGGGAGGGTGTTGGCCTTTTTCAGCTGGTCTCTGCGCTCCAGCCTGGACCCTGCTGTCTCCGGTTTCTTCTCTTCCGGCTGAGCCGTGGCCTTGTGCAGGGACCCTGCTCTGCTCACACTGCTGCTTCCTGGCGGTGGTCCAACGCTGGTCTGGGTGGGCAGAGACAGGTGGGGAAAGTGTGTTTTCTACCCAAGCACATGGAGAGACCAAGTGAGCATGGCCCTGGGGCTTCTGCCTGTCAGCCCCCATCCTCTGCTCCCAAAGCAGCAGCTGAATTACATTTGGGACCAATGCGTACTCTACCCCGGCCCCCAATCAGGAAGCAGCTCAGTCCCAAAGTCCCAAAGAGGGAGTGCCACTTCCCTAGAAGAGCCCCATCGAATTCACTATAAAAGCAGGGGCGCGGAGCAAGACATTGCTCCCAACTCCCTGCTCAAATACACTCATCTTCATATTTCTCACTTAACTATTGTGTGTGGGGATTGCTGCTACTAATTACATCATGAATTCTACCAAATCAAGTTACCCTAACAGCACAAGGAAACAATCAAATTTCTAACTGAAAATGCCTTCCTGGGCTAACGGTGGCTAATTTGTTTATTGCTCTACCCTTTTTTCCCTCAATATTCTATGCCACTCCCAGCTAGCCTTCTTTCTTCTTTTTTAAGTCCTTGCAACCACAAAAAAAGAGCCAAACTCAAAAAGGCAAAGTTTAAGCTGAAGACCTGGCTACTCACGTTATCCTTGGAGAACTTTTCTGCCTGTTTGGCCTCCCTGGCTTGCTTCCTCTCCTCCCGAGTAGCTTGCTGCTCCCGAAAGCCCTTCTGCTTTTGCAGCGCTAACGTTATCCACAGTGGCTGCGCGGTTTCAGCTTTCTCCGCAAGTTTGGAGCCATCTAAAGAGTGTCTGCTCTGAAGCACTGGCTTTTCTGTGGGAAGAAAAGACTGACATTGTGACTTATGATAACAAACGTATACTTGGTCGTCATTCCATTTCTGGCACAGAGCACCTGCGTGATGGGAGCACAAAGATGTCTCATGTTATGTTAATGAGGCTAATGTGGGACCACACTTAAGGATGGGGCCTGTTTGCCAGGTGAAACAGCTATGGGACAAGAGGGTTGGGGCTTTCAGTCCCACCCCCAACCTCCTGGGAGGGGAGGAGGCTGGAGGTGATACAATCAGTCAGGCCTATGTAATGAAGTCTTCCTAAAGACCTGAATGGATGGGGTTTGGAGAGCTAGCTTCTGGGGCGGGGAACATGTGGAGGTGCTGGGAGAGTGGCCACCCAGAGAGGGCACGGACCCTCTGCGCCCCTTCCACACCTGCTCCGATGCATCTCTTCCATATGGCTGTTCACGAGTTATAGCCTTTTATAATAAACCAATGCACTAGAAAGTCAGATGTTTCTCAGAGTTCTGCGAGCTGCTCTGGCAAATTAATCAAACCCGAGGAGGGGGTTCATGGGAACTTCTGATTTTAACCAGTCAGAAGCAGCTGGGTCCTAAGCGACAGACTACGGGACTGAGGCCTTAACCTGGAGAGTCTGACCTATCTTGAGTTGACCTGTAAGACACCCAGCTGGTGTCTGAGAATCGCTTGGTGGTGAGGGAACCCCTCCCGCCCAACACGCACCTTGGAACTGTGATCAGAGTCAATAAAACAAAAGCTGGCTGGCAGGGAGACTATTCTCTTCTCTCAGTACTTCGCCCCTTAACACCGGTAACTTACTAATCAGCCCACTAAACATTCGACTGTCCCCTCCTGATACCACTCTGTGCTGATGCCCAGGTGGCTCCTCTGAGTAGGAAAGTACTACCTTTGATCAACAGAAAACAAGAGCATTTCTCTTCCCTGGACACAGAAAAAATTTTTTTTCCAGGGTCATCAAATCTCAGACCTACAAGGAACCCAGGCATCTATCTGACTCGTTCTTTTTAAAAATTAATTGCTTTTTAAAATTTCTTTTTGCCAGAACCTTCCCCCCAACAAAGAATATCCTTTGTGGAACTCCAAAATATGCAAGAGGAAAATGGGGCTCCGCTCCGCCTTGTGGGTCTGCCGAGGGTGGAGGCTCCGAGGGACGCAGTGGGCAACTGCAATTTGGGTTCAGTGCCCCCCTTTGACAGACGTGAGTACTGGGGTCCACAGCCATCAAGTGCCGTGCCCAAGGTCACCCAGCAGTTAGAGAACAGGCTGAAGTTTGGACGAGGGTTTCCGACTTCCAGTCTCTGTTTCTCTTGTGGTTCACTGCCCTGCCTTCGCAGGGGGTCACCACACTTCACAGGGGGTGGTGGCAGAGGTGGGGCTCTGGAACTGAGAGACCTGGGTTTGACCTTATGTGACCTTAGGAAAGCTACTTAACCCCTGCAAGCTTGAGTTTTCTAATCCACAAAGTGGGGAGGACAACAGCCCAGGCCTCATCGGGACGTCGAAGATCCTGACCATCAGCACATTTAGAACAGCGCTTGGCACGTTGAAACCCCTCTACAAAAGTGAGTATTCTTATTACTTATGTTTATGAGACAATGATCCCCTTCTTCTCCCGCAAGTAAAAGGTAAGTGCTTTTGCAGATAATCATTCTGGCATTTGAATCCTTCACTATTTTCAAAGGAAAAGGGCTCACTATGGTCCTGTTCTTTTGAAACCCAATAAAAGCTTACACTTTGACCATCCAGAACCTTACCGAACAGGCTCTCTCAGTCAACGGAACTTCATATTGAGGAGAAAGAAACATAATAAGTTTGAATTAGGAATTCAAGCACGAAAAAAGCAGATGCTGCTTAACTTTCTATATACTTTAGATCCACAATGCTGCACAAAGAGAATTCATATTTATATTGAGGCTTTGGCAGTGCAATATCCCTGATCATCAAATAAAGATTCAGTTATGATCTAACACAGGAAAGGAAGGGTTGTTTAATAAAAAAAAAACCTGGAACTCAGAGGAACTCTGCTCAATCCAGAAGTTTTGCATGCACTGGGATTGATGAGTTTCAGTTTTTTTCGATCAAGGGCCGTGTAACACCTGTTTGTAAAATGCCTACAAACCAAATTGCCAAGATCTAAATGATACCTGTTGAAGCTATTATGTAAAAGGAAACCCTATACTAAACGCTCTGTCTGAACTTGCTGAGGAAGGTCAGGAAAGCAGCCGGCCAGTTTCTTGCCTACGACTCTGAATGGTGGTTATCACAAGGGTCAAAATACCTTTAAATGATAACTGTCTAAGTTTGTGATTGACTCAAATCACTTGAAAAGACAAATCTGTAGCCAGATTTTAATTTCCACAGGACTGTAGTTTGAGTAGCTCATCCTAGAGTTAGGCACCAGGTGCTAATAAGGTTATAACACCTGTAAAGGGCCTAACAGGTCTGGGTTGTGGTTGGGGATTTTAAAACGGAACTCCTGTTTGAGTTGCAGTCAAGGAAGTCCAAACAGCCTGAAACAAAATAATCAATGGCACCTACCCCCATATGGTAAAGTAAAGGGCTACCTCACCTCAGACAACCCAGACACCACCGCCTCTTGCTTACACGTGAACTTCGGGCGGTTGCCCACAGCCAATCCTCAGGGACTCTGCACCTATCCCAGTACTGTCTCCGCTCCCCGCTTTCCCCTTATCCATATAGCCAACGTAAAGTCTTTGAAAACCAACTCACATCTCTCTTCCCCACATCCCTTAGGTAAAAAGCTCCATGGGCTCCAGAACAAGCTTGTCTTCTCCCTCGAGGCCTGCCTGCTGCTTCAGACTGCCCGCCCCAGGACCTGGTCCTTGTTCTGGCCAGCACGGGGCTCAATAAACTCTTTATTTCAGAAAAGCTTTGATCTGCAAAGGCTTTCTTTGAACAGAAACGAAGAACCTCACTGAGACTCGCTGCCCCCAGGAATGGCAAACGGGTGTCAGAGGAAGGAAGTGCTCCAGCGCCAGCTCACTCCCCCGGCTACTTCCAGCCTTGGGCAACGATCCATCGGGACAGAGGTGGAGTTTCCCCACCTCTGGCTACATACCTTTCCTCCCGGCCTCGGGAGTCCGGGGAGGCTTCTCTTGCGGGGCAGCAGACAGAACTGGGGACACAGGTTTCTTCTCTGTTTCCATCTCTTCCTCCTTATCCCTCCTCTGGGCCTTCCTCTCCTCAGGGGGTGGAGGTGACGGTGGCCAAGGGTCACCGCTCTCCTGGTTCTCCTTGCACAGCTCACTGGACCCCGGGTCAGGCTTCCCTGGCCGCCGAGCCAGCAGCTCCCCCAGGTAGGGCCTGCTCAGTTTGCTGAGTGGGGAGGGCGGTGGGGTCTTATCAGCGGGCTTGGGTGCCAGGGCTGGCTTCTGCACCACTGGCATTCTGTTTGCTGCCTTGTGCTCTGGAGCCGGGGTCTGGAGGCTGATTGGTGGGGGCCCAGGCTGGGCGGCAGGGGAGTGGCTGGAAGGGCTTTCAGCAGAGTCCTTCCAGGTGGTCTGGGCTTGCTTCCTCTCCAGGGGAAGGGATGGGCCATGCTTGAGGGCCACACCTTCTGTCTCTTTCTCTCCATTTGTGCTCCCTGGTGCAGGCAGCACCCCATCGACGCCGTCCCCAATGCTGCTATGCCTTTTCTTCTTCTTCTGTTCTGTCTGTTGGTCACAGTGGAAGCGCAAGGAGTAGTTGGTCCTTCTCAACTTTATTCCAAAAGGTGAGGCTTTTTCCTCCCCACCTGGCATCACGGTGTCTGGCTTTCCTACACCACTGGTGGTCTCATTATCCGACATGGTCGCAGGCTCTGTGTGGGCCACTGCTTTCTGCAGAGGGTAAGGAAGGCTTGGAACAAGGAAAGATGGGAGGTCTTTGGCAAATTTGCATCCCTCAGTGGTGTCCGCTGGCTCCTGGTGCACCCCCAGACTCTCTGTGCCCTTCTGGTACTCACTGCTATCAGCAGCCAGGGGCAGGGGCGCTGTCTCGTCACTGGCTCCCAACAAGGGTCTTTTCCTAATGCCTTCAGCTTCTGTGCTCTGTTTGGAGGTCTCTGTGCCCCCGTCAGAGAATTTCTGCCAGGCGGGCATAATGGAGAACTTTGCATTTCCTGGTGGAGTCTTTCGGAGGTTCCCCCGGGAGTCACATCGGCCCCTGGGGGTGTGCTCATCACCAGGCTGAGACTGGTCTCTCTTGCTGCACTGGTCACTCTCTGAGTTTTTCAGGATTCTGGACCGAATGGAAGCCCATTCAGCCAGTGCGGCTACACTGCTCGGGGACTCCTGGGGGGGCCTGGCCTTCCTGTTGCCTGCCCGGGGGTCAGTGGGGGCTCGGGGTGCATTCTCCAGAGTGGGGACATCCACGTGCTTCTTTTCTTCTGACAAACCCAGGAGAGACTTGCAGGCCGTGTCCTTGATCTGGCTCAGGTTGACAGCTGGGCCGCACAGCTGTGCTCCCGTGACCAGAATGGCCGTGTGAGGGATGCTCAGTGATGAGGGCAGAGTGTGGGAGGCAGGGCTGGCTTTGGCAGCCTTTGGCTCGTGGGGAGGAGAGGCAGGTCCTGCGTCTTTCACGGGCGTCACGGGGCTCAGGTTGACTTTGGGGAAGAGAATTTGTCTCCCACCTGATGACACCTGGAAAGTATAGGGTCTGGGCATGGTCTGCCTCTCGTCCACTTCCTGCCACCTGAGTTCCTCCCCCTTTCTGTCTTTTTCTAGGGTGGCAGCTTCTTTCTTCTCCATTGCACCCAGCTTCTCTCTCACTTGCACCCCTTGTTTCTGGTGAGGGGATATGTTAGCTTCTTCTTCCCTTTCCTGACGGACACAGCCATCTTGCCCGTGAACATCCCTCTGTTTTCCCTGCTGCTCTCCTGGTGGTTCAGCCTCCTGGCTCTGATTCTCGAAAACACCTGGTTCCTCGGCATTTTCTCTTTGCCTCTCAGGTTTCAGGTGCTCTTGTTCTGGTTTTCCAGCCCAGTCAGCCTGAAGTGGGCTCCTGCTGGCCCACTCCAGCTGACTCCCCTCTGCCGCACTCAGGGCTTCCTGAGGCTCCCTTCCCACTTCCCGCAGCCTCTGTGCCTCCATGTCCTCCTGCCTCTTTCTCAGCTCTTCCCTTCTCTTCCTCTCCTCCTCCTCCTCCTCCTCACGACGACGTTTCTGCTCCTCCAGCTCCTCCTGCCTTCTGAGCTCCCTCATCCGTTTCTCTTCTTCCTCCTGCTGCCTCTGCTCCTCCAGCCTCCTCTTCCTCTCCTCTTCCTCCAGCCGCTGCCTCTCAGCTTCCTGCTGCCTCTGCTCCTCCAGTCTTCGGAGCTCCTCCAACTCTCTTTCCTCTTCTTCCTGCCGTTGCTTCTCTGCCTCTTGCTTGCTCTGCACCTCCAGCTCTTCCTGCCGCAGCTCAGCCTCTTCCTCCGGATGCCTCTGCGCTTCCTGCTCCTGGTGCCTTCCTTCCTGTTGCTCCCTCTGCTCCTGGCCTCGGCCACCTTGCTCTTCCAGCCTCTGCCTCTCCCCCGTGCATTGCCTCTCTCCTGCATCTAGCTCTGCTTCTCTCTCCTCTCCCTCCTCGTCCTCTTCTTCCTCCTCCAAGAGCTCCTGCCTTCTGTTCTCTTCCCAAAGCCTCCTCTCCAGGGCCTGAAGCCTCTGCTCCTCCTGGCGTCTCCTCTCAGCCGCTTCAGCCTTCTGCCGTTTGCACTTGGCCTCCAGTTCTCGCCAGTATTCCTCCTGGCGTCTCTTTTCTTCCTCGGAGTCCAGTGGTTCTGGCTCCTCTTCGTGCCACACTGGCTTGTCTTCTCCAGGGTGTCCGTTCTGGTCCAGGGGCAGCTGACACAGAAGGCCACCTTGTTCACTCGATCGATCCTAATATCGGCAAGGGAAACACAATTAGCCTTCTTTTGCATAGGCAGCCATTACTCATCCTAGTCACAAGGTAGGCAGCCCTCTTAATCTCTAAAGAAGGGGCAGTTCTCTTGGTTTCGGGATAGATTTTTAAGTGCCCTTGTGTGCCCCCTGGGAGCCCTGTGCACTGACCTTCTGCCCTAGGACGGCGGTAGAGGGAGCCCTTTCCCTTTCCAGACATGGGCCAGGGAGCTCGGCAGGGCCCTGCCTTTTCAGGTGACTCCTTAGGGTCTTCATTGCTTCTTTCTCGCTTAAACAGTGGGAAACCCCTTTTGTTACTACCCAGAGGAGGTGGTTTTGGGTTCAAAACTTGGTCATTTTCTCCATGGGTTTTCTTGATTTCACTAGACTGTAAGCTCCAGGAGCTCTGTAAGGGCAAGCGTTTTAGTCTGTTTTGTGTTCTGCTGTTATCGCCAGCATCTAGATCAGTGTCTGGTGTATCTAGTAGGTGCTCGATGAAAATGTGCTCAGTGAGAAGAAAAGAAAAGAAGGGGCAGCTCTAAGTACAGAGCTAGGTATGCTCAGGCTATCACCCCGAGAGTACATTGTGGGGGCGAGGGGAGGCAAGAACTTCATGTTTGTTCTCTAGTCTCTTTATCCTTCTCAAACTCCTTTTTCTTAACATGAATTATGGTAGGAAAACCAATAGTCCAGGTTTAGAAAGAAGAGAAAAAAATTAGATTTACCCTTTGTCTACGTCCCCTGAAACTTGTGCTTTAGGAGTCCACCCTAAGCAACGTGAAGAACCTTTGCTTGAGCCACAGCAGAGGAAGGCTGGGCCGCCTTCCCGCAGCAAAGCAAGTGCAAGGTTCCCGCAGCCCCTCGAAAGGCGGCCTCTCTGAGGGCCCCCGGGAAGGGCAACGTGTCGGAAAGGGCGATGGGGAGCAAATGGGCCTGTTTACCCCGGCACTCCGTGGCACACCAAGTCCCTGCCGGTCCCTTCCTCCACTACCCAGCCTGGTAGCAATGGTGCCCAGGAAGCAAGAGCAGCTGCCTGGTCTGCCGGGACAGGCTCCACGTACCCTGGCCAGTCCAAGCCGCCTGTGCTTCTTTGACACCCTCTGGTTTTTTGGCTTGACGGATAGTTTGTGCTTGGCGGCACTGTTGTCTAGGCGAGCGATGGCCAGGGGGATGGCATCCAGGTTGACACTTTCGATGGTGCCAGCAGAAGAGAAGTGCCTTTTTGGCCGAGATGGTTTAACTGGAGCTACCTATGGTGGAGATTAAAATATATCATCAGCGCGGATCAGAAAGCGACCCATGGGGAAGGTGGAAAGGGAGCAGTTCTTGGCTCCTGCGCTGTGGGGAGCAGAGGCAGCGCCTCGGTACCATGAGGTGAGCACTGCTTTTGGAATCAGAAGACAGGATGTTGACTACCTGTCCTGCCAATGCTGTTCGAGTTAGCTTGTACTGAGTAACCTTTCGGGGACTAATTTTCCTACCCTGGATAATATGGAGATTAGATTGGGGGGGTGACAAAACCTGAGCCCTGCCCGCAGTCTGTTCTGGTAAAGCTTCACTGGCACACAGCCACACCCATCGTCACTGTCCTTGGCTGCTTTCACACCACATAGGAAGAGCAGAACCCAGAGTCTCGAGGTGGGACCTTCTGGCCACAAGTCCTAAAATATATGGTAGTTTGCTGACCCCTGGACAACCTTACCTCCACTACCTCCTCTCCTACCTTAGCAAGGAACGTATCTTTTTCATCTTTGTATCAGTCCTCTTCATGCCCAATAGCAAATCTCATTTGGCAAGTGCTCAGTAGATATTCGTTGAAGGAATGAAGGAACAATAGTATGGCATCTCTGACTAGTGCAAGAGATTTCTAACCCACAAAAATGTTTTAGCACCATCACTCCAAAGTCACAGAGAACTGGGGGCCCTGAGAAGTTAAAGTGGGGAGCACAAACGTGGCACACACTGGGGAGACGGCAGTTCTTCGAAGGATGAATTGCGGCACCGCTTGCTGGTGGTCTGTGACACAGACACGATCACTTACGCACCACGCTGCAGATGAACCGCGAAGATTTAGACAGGTCGGAGAGACTGTGGCTCAGCCTGGACCCAGAGGCTGCAGTGAATGAGATGTAAGAAGCCACATCTGAAACTACAGAGTGTTTATAGGCAGGCAGCACAGTAAGGGCTCCTGACTGTGTCACGCACCACGCCAACATGTGGCGGGGGCCGCTCACAGCCCCGCTGCCTGTGCCGGCGGCTCTCAGGCCCAGGGGCTGCGGTCGAGGAGGCCGCGGTTCAGCTGACTGGAGGAGTTTGGACGGCAGCATCAGCGGGCTCTAACCGAGGGCTTTGCTTTTTGCAATGACCTTCCATATTTACCTAAGAAAGCTGAAACACCAGGCTAGCTCCAAAAGCAAAAGGGATGCTCAGTAAATAATAATTTATGACAAGAAGCACAGAATTAAGGAAAAATTATTCCAGCTGTTGGTCCCTAGCCTTTACTCACTTATGGTTATCTTTGAATACATATCAAATTCTGAACCATTGTTGAAAAGAGATGAATTAAACATTTATTTCCATCACCTAATAGATGCATGAGTAGAAGGAGCTGGAACCAAATGTAACAGATTGAAGATATAGATTAGGACCAGCAGCTGAGATTTAAATGCAATGTCTCAATTCTAGTTATTCCAGCTGGGCCTCTTCACTGTCTGGGAGGGACCACTGTCTCAGGCCACCTCCCTCAGAAGCCCCGGGGACGTGCCCTGCCCCCGGCGCTGTCTGCCAGATCCTGGGAGGACCCCTGGGCCACTGTGCAAGGGCAAGTCCCCACGGGAGGGGATGGCCTCTCCAGAAGAGGTGCCCACGAGGCTCCACAGGGTTCCCTCCACTCCTGTGGGCGAAGACCCAGGTTTCAATGGCACATAGAAAAGTTAAAAAACAAAAATACATACAAGTAGAGAACTGACAGCATTCATTTTTAGGCATCTCTAAAGGGATGGAAACTTTTTCCCTTACAGACTTGGGGACCTTCGGGAATGTCTTTTTCAACAACTTAACAGTCTTGAAGTACGCAACATGCTTAGGAAAACTACCAGCGCTGACAGGGCGCTGAGCGGAGGCAGGCTGGGCAGGAGGCTATCGCTCAGAGCAGGACTCAGTTCCGGCATTTGCATCGCCGTGGAGACAGACACTCCGATACCTGCCACTGGTTGCATTTTGAAGGAATTTTAAGTAATGGAAGAAGACGGCATTCATGAATGGGAAAACGAGGCAAAAGATAGTAAGAGAAAAAGCGTGGGGGGGGGCGCATAGAAATAAGGAAGCTAAATAAATATACGAGTTCAAATCACATTACCTTCTCTTCCATCTCACTTCGGGCTCCAGGCAGATTCAGAGGACTCAGAGAACCCGGTGTGTCACTAGACTGGAACGGTGAAGAGAGCACTTTGGTCACAGGCCGGGACAGGAAGTTTGGGGCAGCTAACCAGACACCGTCTGGGCCTGGAATGGCCACCCCCTCCTCCACACGGGGTGGGGGGAGGGGCAGCTGGCCTCAAAGAGCCTGCCGGAGTCACAGTGGGGACAATGCTCATGTCCAGACTGCACAAGGACAGCTGAGGCACAGAGCGTGCACTCCCTGTTCCCCAAGTCCAACACACTTCCGGCGGGGCAGTCTCCGACCTCAGTCCTGGGAGTGCTTCCCCACTGCTGAGAGAGGCTGGGGTGGGGGCCGCACTGCCTGGGGGGCAGGGCTCCAGCCTCAGAGTTTTCACTCTGCCGGCTGCCTTCCACCCACTTCACCTGCCAAATCTCTCACCTGTAAGCCAGGCCTCTTCTCTGTGAGAGGAAAGGAAGGCCCTACCAATGCCACATGCAAAGGACTGAGTGGGGAAGGTGAGTGACCGGAGGTGAAACAACTCAGGAAAGAAGGAAGGAAAAAAAAAGGCTGAAGATTCCCACCCTGGGAGTGTTCACGTCGGCCTGCCCCGGGAACACCCACACTCCATCACTTGCACCTTGCTTTTTTTTTTTTTTTTAAGAT